>JAOYSI010000012.1:1111364-1156373 GCA_025775065.1 Hiodon alosoides | reverse complement strand
CCCCCCCCCCCCCCCCCCCCCCCCCCCCTGCACAGCCCAGCTGGTAATGCTTTATAATCCAGCTCCCAGGAGTTTGTTAAGCCAAAGAGGCCATGCCCTGGGGAATCGGGGGCCTGCGTGGGGGCTAATTTAATAGAGCTCCTCTCGTCTGTCTCCCCGCCCCTCATTAATATCCATTCCTCACAACCGTATCTGTGTAAGGGCATCGGTGGCAGGCTCTCACCTTCTGAGATCAGATGGTCTGAGCAATGGCTCCGTGTTTGCGGATAAATAAATTAAGGGCCCTCCTGAGCGAGTAGATTGCTCTCGGAGCGAAATTACATTTGTTTACAAGCGGCGTCAGAGGTGCAGGTTGAACAAGGTGCTGTGTGCTGTGTTGTCTTTTAGGCATGGTTCCTGGGATCATTTGAATAATTCACAGGGCGATCTGATCAGGCGAAATGCTTCTCATGTCCCATTTAAAAATGCAGTGCCGCTGTCACCCTAGCCTCCCAGCCCTTTCCTGTGGTTGTACATGCCCGGGTAATAAACGGCAGATGTTTCCCATCCGGGGGGCTGCTCCGGCGCCGTGCTTTTGGGGATCATCCAAGCCTCAGTTTCCCGAGCCGAGGCGGGATTAGGGCTAATCCCCCGCAATTTCAGCACCGTCCTTTGTCCTTGCGCGCTGGAAGAAGGCCACTCCTGCTAGCGTCTTCCATTTGCGGGAGATCAAAAGGTTAGGCTAAGGCGATGATTGCCGAGACCAGGCCGCAGTAATGTTGTGAAAAATAATGAGATGGCCTTGAATTTACATTGAGTCGTACAGGGGTGCAGAGTTTTGCGGTCCGTCGTTCCCTGGGCTCACAGCCGGGCGGGGGACTTTGGGTTTGCACTGCTGCCAGAGAAACACCCTCGAAGCAGGCCTCGGCCGTCCTAACGCTGCGCTGAACGGGCCTCGCTAACACTGCTGAACTGCAGTGTACTGGGTCTTAAAGGGTTTTACCCTTTCTACCTGACAGGTTTCAGCACGTCGCACAGCTTTATCACTGGGCACATGTATGTACATTGCTTGTTTTAAAGGGTTTCGGAGATAAATGAACGTTTTTTTTTTTTTAAATGTTTGTATTTCCAACACTGCAAAATAGAGGAGTCTAAACATTTTTTTTAAATTATAAATTCTTATTGATCGTTATACATCAAGGGCACATTTCATGTAAAGGTCAGCGTTGTCTTTACAGAAGGTTTTATGATTACACTGTTAAGTTAGCATCTCTATAGGAGGTAGTGGTAAAATGGTTTAATCTGGCTTGCCCCGAGGACAGGACCGTTGGCATGGTAATATAGACTGGACTCCTTTGGGGTTCAGGGAAAGCACCCCGGGACTACACGGGGGAGTGGTCCATCTGTGCGGTTGCATGGTTACTGTGCGGTTTAAAATGTCAGCATTTCCCCTCCAACTTGAAAAAGGCTCTATTTGCGCCAATAGTGAATGGTGTTGAAAGAAGCAATTTTTTCCCCCAGCTTCAGCGTTAATGAGTTACTTCTACACAAAGAGCCGCTGTGTCAATGTTACTTCCCAAGATGTTATTGCTGAAAGATACATTTCTTGTAGCCCCCAGCTTCGCAATTTAAATAACCATTTAGATAAACCTTAGTACCTTTTGCCTAGGGGCCTTTCAGGTTTGTAAGTCAGTAAATCAATAAAGGCTGGCGTTCCATGTGTTAATGAATTTTAGTGGCAAATTTTAATGAAGTCCAATTTGCATTTAAAAGTAACAAGGGAGAAGAGGAGGGTATGCCTTTTTCCATTTTTTATTTATTATTTGCATTTTGGGGGGAAAGGATGGTTGTAATTCATCGGTACTTTTGCTCGCCTGTTGTTAATTGTGCCCCTGTTCCACAAAATGAGCCGGTGATAAAGTAAAATCAAACAGGCAACAAGGAGGAGGAGGTTGAGAGAAAGTACACCCAATGCAAAAAAGATTTACCTGCCGCTACATAGTGACGGTAGAAAAAGGACTCATTCTGTTATGAGGGATTTTCTTCTGTATAATTTTGAATATTATTCATAGGGTGAAGAAATAGATAGATGCTGTCGGAACAAAGTAGAACAACGGAAAAAGCAGCGCAGACGATTCAGCAGGCTGTGAGGTCTCGGGGAGAGAAGGGCACAAAACTGAAAGGGTTATGAACAAGATGTCTCTCATCTTGGATCCCTGCGTCCCTTTTTTGTAAGTGGCGTGCGACAGTCGTTGCAAGGCTCTGAGGCAGCGGCTTGCGCAGAGCTGTCCCAGCCTTTGCTGTGCGTCTGAGCGAGCGGTGTGGCTGGAGCGAGACAGGCGCCCTCGCAGTGTCTCCGGCTCCCCGCGGTGTTAACCCCGATGGGCGGCGCTCTGCTTTTCTTCACCTGTCAAGCGCTTTCTCTCTGCTCCGGCCCGTCATTCAACCTATCACTGAGCTGCGGCAGGTGTGCGTCACAAAACAAGGAGTCTTTAACCTCTATCTGCTTTCCTTCTCGCGATCAAACCTAAGGGGTTTCCGATGCCTTGTGTCTGGTACAGATTTTGTTTGAAGGAAAGGAAGGAAGTTGGATTCTGATCACTTTAACCAGCTAGATGCCACCCTTTAGCTAAAGGCTGAAAGATGGGTATCCCCTGAATTTAGTTTGGTTTGTTATATGTTAGAAAAGAACAGTTTTCTCAGAAAAGTTTTCAGGCATGTTTATGATTTGTGGCACTTTGATCTATTTCATGTGTAATAGTAATTTTTTTTTTTTACCCAACCAGGTTGAGAAAATGACCCAGGCCTTTTTGAATAATTTTCCTCCTTTTCGACATTACTTCAGGGATGATGTTTATGAAATAATTCTGGTAAAATGAAGTGTTCCCACTTTACAGTAACATTCCCTGTCGGCAGGCGGTTAACTCTAAAATTTTACTGCCACGTAAAAACTGAACACTTTCAGAACAAATGGCAGGAAAAACTCTGCAAGCTAGTTCTGGCCATCTATGCAAACCACCCTGCCTACTTGCTCATTACCAACCGGTGAAGTAGGACACAGCGTTGAACACAGAGCCTCAAGTTGAACACTTGAGAAGCATCTATAAATGTAGTTTGAGTCGCTGACAGAAACTGAGTTTTATTGGAATAAAGACAGGCAGTTATTTTCTGATCATTACAAGTGATTCTCCTGCGCCTGTTGGCTGTAAATATTATGGGATTTTTTGCAACGATTCCTGTTTCTCACCTAGCCAACTGTGCCACATTGCCAGCTGCAGGAGGAAGGCAACTTAGCCTCCAGCAATGCTAAAATGTGCATCTGAGAAAAACAGTTGTTTACTTTGTTTGAACTACAGAATCTCACCCCAGGGAGAGGGCTTACTTGAAGTTTTGCATGGCCTCAGTGTGCGACAAAGAGATGGAAGCAGAACCGCCTCGTTTCCTCTTTTTTTCACCTCTCAAATTATTCATTTGGTTCGCCGGAGTCTGGGCACGCAGTAAATTGGAGCTGACACACAAACTGCATTATCTGTTTTTATCGGTACCGCCGGTGCCGCGCGATGCGCGGCTCACGGAGCGCGGAGGGGGAAGGCAGGCCTCGTGTAGCCAGGTCAGAGTGAGGAAACGGCACTCCGAAGTTAGCTCTCTCGGCGAGAACTGTCCGCTCTCATCTGACCTCGCGTCCACGGGTGAGGGGTAATGCAGAGAGACAGCGGGTATGTCTCTCCGCCGAGCCCCCGTAAACCTGGCGACTCTGAACGACAGCGGATCGTTTTTTTGCGAGTGAGCGAGCAATCTGTTTAAATTATAATCCTAAATCTAGCCGTAACCCTTGTCCCACACACAATAGTTAAGGTCAGATTTATTATTTTTTCATATTTTGCATATTTCTTCTTTTGTAGCTATGGGTGATGCCAGAAAATTAAATGGCATGCATTATGCCACGTATACATATTTCTACTGTATCCTAAATGTCTATAAATCTAGATGATGTGTTATCACCGTAACATATCGAGTTGTTTATCATTTCAATATTAAATCATTATTAAAGGCATTTTGAACATGACAATGTTCTGCTGATAGATTGCTATATTGTGTTGAAACTAAACCACTACAGCCCTTATTCCCACGCAACATTCAGGTGTTGTCTGCTGGTAAACAGCTGAGTAGTGATTTTGTTTCTTTAAAAAAATAAAATGTTTTAATGGCAAGCCCCCTTCTCCAAGCATAATTCAGACATGAGAGTCAGACATTCTGCATTACAGTGAGCAGTTCAATGCACTGTGATTGCTCCACTGCGGCACGGTGCAGATAGGAGAAATAAAAGGTGTATTGATTAGCGTCAACCCAAGTGCCAATGCTGATCTAGCTGTCTTGGTCCTTTGTGCTCAATTTTAACTCCCTCGATTATTGCCACTAAATTAGCCATCGTAAGGGCCATGGGTCTCTGCAGGTAATGCACTACGGTGACTGTTGGCTTGGTCTGCGTGTCATTCACTGTATTAACATGTGGAATTCAACGCACGCACTTGCAGGCTCTTCAGAAATGCCCTGGGTTCATTTGCAGATTGGCCAGTGTGTCATTGCTGATTTCTCTGGGTTAATTTACAGTATGGCCAGTTTGACATCACAAATTTCTCTGTGTTGTTTCACCCTGTTCCCGGAGGGATTAAATGTTCATATGATTATGGTTTTCTAATTCAACTCTGGCAGAATGCTGCTTTCAGCGAGGAGTCTCCCAGCGAAAGGCACCCTTTGACCCGTCCCTGGCTCCATTTCGATGCTGTTATGGATAACACAATCTTTTACGCTCTTTTATTCCACATTATAGCCATTTCTTTACAGCACTGGGGGAATTTGTTATTAAGTTAATTATCCGTGTTTCTGTTAGTTTGCCGTGCATAACATTTTTGTGAATGTCAATTTTTGGCCTTTGTTAGTTTTGACTTACTTTTGTTTAGTTTTTTTTTTCCTTTCAGGTGGACGAACATTTGTTAAATCTGAAAAATTGGCCCCAACATAATCTTTTTTTGCAAAAACGATGCAGTCCTAGAAACGCATAACTGCGAAGTATCCTCCAGGGATGGCTGGTTATTTATGTTAAATACAGCACTCCGCACGCTGGCTTTCTTCACGGCCCATGTGCTCCAAAGAGATGGCTAATTTGTTTCTGATTAATGGAGGACGCACCCGAGAACAGTCCCTGGGACGGCTGATCAGCATATTCACATGGGATCCCCAGGTGATCCATCCGTTTAATCATTTAGTCTCCTTAAACTGCAGTTCTGCAGGCTAGTGATGAAAGGGAGATGAAAGGGTGTCATCACCACTCTGCACAAACACGGCAGGCACAATGCACGCGCTGTCAACGCGGGACAAACGCGCTGGTATTGCCTCAGCCACAGAATTCAGATTCCTCCCCATCGGCACCGTTTGCAAGGGACAAGTTTCCTTTTTTAGCTTCCAATGACTTTTTGCGTCGCCGCGGCCGTCGTTCTCGTCCGAGCGTGGACCGAGTGCGTAATCCCTGCACATGTGCCGTAGGTGTGATGCGATGTGTTCCGCGGAAATGAGGAAAGGAGGTGGGAAACAGAGGTGCTCGAATGCAAACTGCAGAAATCTCTAACGTTACATTTTTATCGGGTTAAAAGGGACCGCGACGTGTCAAAATCGCTCATTGAAGTGTGGAAGGCTTGTTTACTTCTTTGCTCCCAAACTGCTAGATAACTCCTGTGATATAATCTAAATTGTAAAATGCTTATGACTGAAACAAACAGGGCTTAGATCAAAGGAATACAAAATGCGTGAGTAAGACTGCAGGTGCGGGGACGGGTCCGTTTCACCTGGCTGTCAGGCGCCGCACTTGCGTAACAGGGGGCCTTCGCAGGGGAAAGACGATGAATAAGTCAGGGTTATATTATTAGATGAAATCGAATGTCTGAAAAGGCTAAAATAGGCACGATGTTAAGTGCCATTATTTTTGCTCCCGAGGCTGGCTGGTGCCTCTGCTTCTTGAGGGCAACGCCACCGGAGATAAAACAATAATGGAGTTTGCAGGTTTCCCCCAGCTTGACATTTTACCGTGATGACATTATTCATGTAAAGAAAATAAAACTGCAACCGAGCGGCGAAAGCTAATATCTTGACGAACTATCGCTCTCATTGGTTTAACTCCTCTGCCTTGGGCCAGGAATGAGACGAAGTTGACCCTCAAATGGCTGGCAGACGTCACTTGAAAGCACTCCTGCTGGAGTGTGCAGCGATGTCAGATCCTGTTGGGTAATTTTTGACAAATGTGTCACGCCTGACAAGAAAATGTGGCCGGCCGTACATTAGAGATCTCCCCAGTGTTGGGAACAGGTAGTAATGTACCCAGAAAGTGCTCTTCATCTGCTCACACCATGTACACGCCTGCCGTCGGTGAGAGCCCTTCGCAAGAAATGACTTCAGTCAGAGGAAGAATCCATTTACAATGTGTGCCTTATAACATCCCTCAGACAATGCATCGCAGATTAGAGGCATTTTTGATTAATCTTTTATAAACGTTTTTTACTGGCTTGGCTCCCAGTCCCGCCAAATGTATGCGCAAGTGCCTGTTCGGATGTCATCCCCGGAGTGGCAGTGGGTCCTGGCTAGGAAAACGTCGTGGAATCAGCGAAGTGCCGCATTAAAATTAATCTCCTAGTCATGACGCTGCCATGATAGCTCGGTGAAGTGTTCCTTTGAAATGTGCGTCAGTTGTCCTCGGCTATTTTCCTTTCAGATAGGAAATCTCTTTTCTGTCCCCATCAGTTCTTTACTGTGGTTTGACATGTGTTTAATTCATTTGCATAACCTTTCTTTTCTTAGTTTGGGTGTAGTTTTCTTTTCTTAACTCATGTTAAATATCCTGTTTAAAATTGATGCGATTCGAAAATATATAAAATATAAATATATCAGAAGTTGGCCTGACGTTGTTGCACATTATTCCGTTTGAAAACCGATTTTGTTCAAACTTTTAGTTTACTCGGAAGACCTAGCCTGGCGACCGAACGGTTACCGAACATCACGTTCTGGCTGGTGTTCCATTGCTGGGAACGATCAGTCGGCGTTCTCCTAACGCAGATGCAACAAAATATTCACGTGTAGTTTTGTATCGCGAGGGGTGGAATTCTTTAGCAAAAACTGGCCCCGGACCTAGTACAAGACAAAGCACAGCATGTGTGTCCATTTCTCGTAGTATAAAGGAGTTTTTTTTTTTTTTTTTTTTTTTTTTATTGTTTTACAATTTCATTAGCTTCATATGGATTAGCTGCATCGGAGTATTCTTTGAGAGACTGACCATTACTGATGCAAGTGGACGCCATTCCTTTTAGTGTTCTTATGGATTGTAGTAAATTACTACAGTACTCTACTCTGTCGTTTAATAACAACATTGGTGCAACTGCCGTGTTCAGCCGCCTGTAGGAGCATTCCAGTCGTGAAGTTATTATGCGTCAACTGTACTTTAAGATGATGCAATTTTTCAAATACAAGAAGTTGACTATATCACTCTTATTTCACTTCCATTTTTATCATAAATAAGGTTTGTTTAAAGGGAATATTTCACCGGTAATCTTAGGTGAATTATAATATTGCGATTTACATCGGGTACCCTGGTAAATATTGTGTTCTGTGTACAGCTCTTGGAAACCTGCTCAGTAAACAAGCGAAAACTTATTTAATGAAGAGAAAGCGCCCTCATTTATTCATATGTACCCTAGTTTTCCTGTCTTATAAAACTGTTGATTCCTCGTTCTATTTCAGTCTCTCACACACATCCAATTGTCCATTTTTAAGAAAAGAGTGGTGAATCTTACGGGAACGTATGCAAATGATGCATAAAAAATTAAAGGTTGATTCTGTTCCATTTAAATTCAAGGTAGGCATCACTCTTTATAGACACTGCTGTCACTCTAAATAACTGGCTTTTGTGGCTGTCTGTTATCTAAATATGCACGCTGTAAATGAGACCTGGTCCCAGCGGAGTCCCCTTGTATAAATATAAATAATAAATAAATATTAGATAAATAATTCCTGTCATTAAATAATTTAGTTATTATAGAATCCTCTCATGCAAAGACCAGTAAATACAATGGAGGATGGTGCAGTGCTGTAGGTATTTGTGTTTTTAATGTCTGTTACTGTGCAGGGATGGACGCTGCTGGCTGTGGGGTTAGGCACCTAGCGGAAAAGGTGACATGACCTCAGTTTGAACTCATAGAGGCCCGGTGCAGGAGATCAGTCCTGTGCCCCTCTTTGTTGCTGGTTTTTTTTTTTGTGTAGTGGGGGTGGGCATGCAAGTGGGCCCGTGGCCAAGCCTGATGGGGCTGGGGTCCAAACTTCAAACAGCGGGCATGGTCACAGGATGCCTGGGTCTCTGTTGGGGACAGAGACGGGGTAGAGCGAGCGCCTGGATGAAAGGCACTCTTAGCCAAGGCCCCTGCACTGCGGCGGGGGTTGAGCACGACACGCAACAGGAAACATCAGGGGCTGGCACACCGAAACGTTCCAGAGGATTCTGAGGTCTACACTGACCGTGCTAGCATGGCCCTTTCCACTGTTCACCTGCGTATTTGTTAGCAGTTGCTCAGTTGTGAGATGTCTTTGGTGATTATTAAAAGTGGGTGCTCCAGTTGTGTGGATTTTTAACAACTCAAGAAAGAAAATAGTTCCGGTCCCGTATTTCTATTGATGACTTTACATTTTAGCCGTACTACGCAGGGCTGCCTGATCTCCTGTTGGTATCAATGTGCAGTCGGTTAATATGTTATAGTCTGAATCTATTCTTGTTGCACCTCTGAGACGGACACATACTCTTATTTTAGCAAATGTACTTTTTTTACAATTTTTCCCACCGAATTCTGCTGAAGTATCGCATGTCGTCGCCACAAGTCCTGCAGCATGGCCATTTGAGGCGACCAGTAGTCGTTTTCAAGGCTGATCTCTTTTCCAATCTGCAGGTTACGCAGCCCACGTGGTTTAGCGCCACATGGAGGAGCAGTGCGTTTCTCTCGACAGTACTGCAAGCCTGCAGGCGCCCTGAACACCAGTAGGAGACGCTCGTTAGCGGCGAGCCGGGAGAAACCCTACAGATTTACCCACCCCGGCCCAGGTGGAGCTCCGCCAATTGTGTACCACCGCTGCGCTCTCCCTGTCACAATCGGCTAAAGACACAAGCTGGATTGGAACCGGCAAATTCCTGCCCTCAGTCAACTTTATGTCTACAACAGTGAGAGTTAACACGGTTTAGTTACAAAATAACTCCAGATAGCCAGGTAGTTATTGTGATACATTTAATTCAGGTTAGAATACAGTAATAGTAGATATTTAATTGCTGTTTTTCAATCCCTTTTTTTAAAGCCATCGTACACCTGAGGGTCTGTGTTATTACGATTATTGGCACAACCAGGATTCCCGCAATGCATCCACCACGTGTCGCACGATGGCCACATCACAGCCGCGCCAACAGCCGCAGCAACACACATCCTCCGGCGTATCCATGCTGTACTGCTCACTGGGAAAGACTTCTCTCCTTTCAGAAAAGCATAAAACCGAAATGATGCTTTAACAATCGGTACAGTTGTTAGCTCCTTCATTCCTGATGCTTGGTGGTCTTTCTTGGCCATTTCGCAGTACTCTCCTATACCAGCAGTGCACTCCCACACTCTCTGTCTCTCACCTCTGTGCTCCTGCTCAGACCCTGCCGGGCAGCATCCTCCCACCCCCCGGACAGCCACCGCAGAGAGCTCCCTGGTGGGGCCCATGTGGGGGCCTGATCTCAGCGTCGCTCCAGCTCCTGGAGGAAGAACAACACTGCTCCAGGTGCCCTAACTCACTCTCCCTGTGGCAGACACCTTTCTGTCCTCAACATACCGATATCTCTTATTGTAATCCACCCCAAGACACAGCCACGGACAATTTTGTGCCAGTGTTATAAATTCACTCTCTGTGTCTGCACCAGGAGCTTTGATTGTCTCTTCTTTACCGTTTTTGGCATGTGTAAAGTGGCGGTATTTGACGATCTGTGTCATTTTCACGACTTTGCCTAACCAAGATTCAGTGGAAAACAGCGCTTGGACTGAAGGGAAACCAACGAGTTTCATTTGCAGTTACCGGAGTCTACTCTTTATGATTACATTTCGAAAGCCGATTGGCTGCTGGCCGTGGTTTTTATTACCGCAAGCACTTTTATGTGCATTGTGAAATGCAATGAAATATCTCAGAAAGCCATATTAGCTACCACAACCCTTCCCCCTGAAATTTGCTGATTCTTACCTGTGAAACTAAAATGCATTATCTCCTCTGGCTTTTCACAGTACATGACATAACACCGTTCCTATAAAGGGAGAACCAGAGGTGGCTAGACTGTCTCTAAAAATGTAATTTAGAATTCAGTGCATCAAAACAGGTTAATGTGTTCTTGCCTAGAGGGCTTCAAATACCGCAACAGAAAATGCTTTTTAGCGAGTGTTCCATTAGGCACGAACACCATAGCCTATTAGCAGTGTGTATTACACTATGGTTTGAGAGATGAAACGGATGGGAAAGGGACAACCAGAAAAGGACTCGCTGTGTATTATTACCTAGAATAGCCCTTGGTCTTGTTTCAAACGCTCCAGGATAACAATGCCGTGGCTGTGACAATTGACAGGGTCACGGAGTCGCGGAAGGTCGCGGTTGTCACTCTGGGCTGCGTTTGCGTTATCCATCAGCACCGCGGGCTTGGCTCCCTCCCCTGCCGTCTCAGAAGGATAGCACAATGGGGGCAGTGCCGATGGGTTCCAGCCAGAAGCGCATATGTTCGAGATCTCATTGGGAGCCTGGGGGAAGCCTGAGAATACAAATCTCATCGCTTAGGACCCATTTTATCTAATGCTGACCCTCTTAGATGCTTACTGCTTTCTTTTCTTATTGCGCGTCGAACCAAAGTAGCCATTGCCCTTGTTTGACACTTCAGTGCCGGGTATATGTAAGTGGGACGAGAGAAGAGGATGCAGCTCGAATTGGGCAGGGAAGTGACGTAGTCGGGTTTTTGCCAGAAAGTCACAGGTTCTAATCCCGAACGGGAACACGGCTGTAACCTTGAAACATTTGCTTCGGTAGAAAAAGTTCCATCCGTGTAAATGAATAAGGTGTGAGGCTGTCTGCCATGTCAATTAGAGAACAAATGATGTAATGGGGAGGTATTGCAATTGTAAAAGAAACTTATTGCTTATGCTTATTGTGAGATGTAGTTCATAATTGCCCTTGACGATAGCTGAAGTACGAGCATGGGTTCCTTTTCTATATCTTGTGGTCAGCTGCCCTTTACGTCACAGGCATGTCTCGAGGAGGTTGCTATGAGATGCAGATACAACACAAATATTTTTTGCTCCTTGTACACATACAATAGTTTTTTTTTTGTGTTGTTTTTGTTGTTTATTCCTTTCAGAAAAACTAAATGAGAAGTATTTGGTTTACTGTTTAAGCCTCTGAAAATTCCCAAGATTCCCGAAGAACTATTTTTTTAGCACGACTGCTTGTTTATTAATAAACACTCACATGAGATTGAATGAGATACATTTGCCACCAGACTTCTACCAAGTGCATTGCCACTTCTCTACGTTTTTAAAATTAGGTGTAGGCAGAGAATATTCCCTTTAGAGAAAGTTCTTGCATCTGGCCGTCTTTCAATTCCAGTTTCAAAATCATGCTTTATGTTTGAGTATGCGTGTTTACACCCTCTATTTTTTATAATTCCTCAGTGAGGAAAATTCATGAATCTTTCATACACTTAATTTTCTGTTTAAAGGGTTAGTGATCCTTCAACGCAGTCGCTCGGCACTTTAATTATGATTGCTCAGAGCTCTGGACGGATATTGTAATAGGCAAGGGGTCCGTTTTTATTTATGTGTTTTTTTCTAAATGAGAAATGTGGTACCAAAAGGTCCAATAATATGTAGTTCTTTTGAGACGGCTCTTGATAGTAATGTATTATTTTAGCCTCGAGTGGTTTGTGATGTGAAGTTCTCTATAATGCATCAGACAGCCAGGTGGTTTACGCGGCCTTTCTTTATCAGTGCCTGAAACTGAGGGAATAACATTTAGCCTTAACAGTTTCTTTCAGAAAAATATAGAAATATTACTACTTTCAGATCATGTATGATTGTTTGTTAAAAATCAAAATCAGAACACTACATTGCACTCAAGTTAAAGTCCAGATTACACTAATATCTCTGGTATAAAAATAATTTAAATAATATTAGATTATAATAAATATTTCCTTCAGGGTTATCCATCAGAAGTCCCATCAGATACCCTTTAAGCGTTTGTCTTGTGTTCTGTCAAATCCCAGCTTTAAACTGTTTTTTTATCTTTTTATCAGTGTCACATCTGCTCATGTTCACAACCTAAGGTTGTGTCTGGCATTTTTAATCACCCCGTCTTCTAACAACTAGCTTCGCGCTGGTCACAGCCTTAACAGTGCTATCGTTTTAAAATAAGGAACTTAGAATGATATTTAGGACGAAATTGACAGTACGTTTTAGACAACAGAGTCGGAAAGTGTTTCTGAAATTAAGGAATTATATCTTAAAAATAGCCTTCAGGGTTTGGATTTTTAGACCAATATGTTTCAGACCAAAATATCGTCTTTGCTGTGACACGCGATGCAAGGCTGCCTCCTAGAGGTTAAATGCTAAAGTTTCAAACACAGGTGTTTTTTTTATTTTTATTTAATTCCTTTGTTCTAAGTCCTTAACCTGTCAGCTCTATTCAAATCAAGGAAACATTATTTTGAAAACCGTTATTGGCTCCCTCCCCTTTAATTATATTAAATAAACGAAAACTACTGCTAATGAATTCAGACTATTAATATTACAGTTATTATGATCAATCATAAACATTTTAAATATATAAATTAAAAACATTTATGCATGTAGATAATCTTTCTTGGTTATTCATAAATAGTATTATTGGGACAAAATAGTAATTTTATCTCAGTACCATAACTTCTGTCAACAGCTAAATATAGCTGTGATGTCTTTTTAAACATTATTCCACATTGCTGAATTTAGAAATATTATTCCTAAAGATTTAAAAAATGTAAAATTATCAAATGCAAAGCATATTATGTATAATAAATGTATAAGATATGAATGGGGTCTTCTTCGTTTGAAAAATAAAGATCACACCCTTGCTTTACAGGAACTTCATGTAAGAGGAAAGTTTCTGGTAGCGTCGGCTCCACCACTCTGCTCTCCGTCATTGGCTGGGCAGAGCGACGCCTGTTACAGGAGAGTTTCTTATAGCTCCCGGTGTCGTTCAACTCTTTGTCATTGGCTGGGCAGAGCGACGCCTGTGACGCGTCTCCTGCTGCTGATGTCACTCCTTAAACACCACTCTCCAAGCTAGGAGGGACAGCTTCTTCAAATGTTACATTCAAACATGTTTATGAAAAACTGCCCTACTTATGAATTTGTGAATTTTGTGAATTTATGAATTTTTTATAATAATCATCAAATCAAATGATAAAATTTAAATAATTTTAATTAGATAAAGTTCTGTAAAATATGTCTGAAATTCAGCAAAAACATAAAGGAAACCCCTTTGTGAAGGCCCGATCCTCAAAGCCACCCTGGTAAAACTGGGCCGGAGTAAAATGACAGAGAGAAGTGCCGCAGATTATCCAATAGAGGGCGCCAGAACATGCCGCATTAAAGAAACGGCTGTGCTGCCAAGCTGCCTGGCATTGACCCTGTAGTGAGAGAAGCATGATTTATTTTTGGAGCCTGAACTATATGGCAGCTGTAAGAAGAACTGAGGAGGCCAACTTCAGTGACACAAAAAGCATTGTCCTGATTTAATGGCTCTGAAGTTTCATTTTAAATTCAGAAAGCAAATCCCTCTTAATTGGGGCGTCCTTCCCTGCAACAGAGATGATTCAATTAATGTCGGAGCGATAAATAATGAAGACGGCTTGTTTCGCCATGAAACGGGCACAATATATTCTGTCACATGTAATGCGAAGGTAGTAAATGTGTCACCCCCTTCAGGAGGAAGTAGATAAACGGCCAGTCTAATTTGATGAGTCATCGCCTGCAAAGCCAACAGAGTCACTCATGTTTACACACCCCGTGATCCGCTTGGGAGAGCTCCGATGTGGCTGTGAACTGCACATTAAAAAAAACTAAGTGCGGGGTGTCACATTTGGAAATGCAGGGGTGACCAGTGTGTCGGCATGTAAAGGGAATGACGTCGGTCGTAAAACAGGAGCTCTGCTTTGCACCCCTTGTCTCCTTCGCCTCGATCCTGCCGTAGTCAGTCGCTCCCGCTGACCGCTGTTCCCTCAGGAGGATTGGGACACGGAGCACGTGTAAATGTGCACTCCTTCAGGAACACAGAGGGCCCGGGGAGAGCTGGGTTTCTGTCCTCTGGGAAGGGGCTTTTTAACACAACAACACAAGATACGTGGACTCTAACTGTTTAGTTCCAGTTAAGGGTTTTGGATGGAGCATGTATTTTAGTAATCCTTTTTATTTGACCGGGCTCCAATCCATCTGGATGTCGCACGTCTAGACAATTTGATCTGCTTTTCAATCTTATTTACACTCTTTAATGCAAAACTGTAAGAAATAAATAACTAAACTGCATGTATCATGCTAATATTGATTTCATGCTGTACTACCCTAGGTTTAAGATGTTATACTAAGCTCAGTTTTTATGCCGCACTACTCTAATTTAGGCTACACCATATTTATCTAAGTGACACTGTGCATTAACAGATGCACACAGATATATAAATAGAATGAGAAATGTATTTTGAATGCAATTTCTATTTTTTATTATCAAGTTAAGACTCATTTTTACAAATTATTTATTTAATAGCATTGTTTCAGCCAGGTCCTTCTGAATTTTTTATTTCAGTTCAGCTTCAAACGATATTCTGCGTAAAGGACCCAGTTCTGTGTCTGGGAATTGCTGACGGGCAAAGCTGACACGTTTTGTCGTCTCCAGACATTTCGTGTTTTGTTCATCATGGTGCAGAAATGAACAAATTCAGATATTTAGTGTGTTCTTCATTTAGGCACAGAAAACCAGCCAATCCCGGTCAATTTGAACAAAGGAAGTGCGGGCGGGCTTGACCACTGCTCTCCGCAGGAAGAGCCATTCAATGCCACACAGTTCTCAAGATGAGGGGATATAGCAGATCCACAAAGTGGTTTGAGACTTTTTTAAAGGGGTATGGATCTGTTTGCTTGGAGCCAGAGGGGATTCCAGTGATTCTTATTATATTGTTTGTATTATATCATATTATATATACACAAATGATTCTTTGTGAAATGTGCCACCATCTACCCTATGGCCGTTATTGTTTGCAGAGGTTATTCTAGGTTATTCCAACAGTGGAATGGTCTGGCAATCATGGTTTGCAGCTACAGCGAAACGGTCCCTGCAGTCATGCATTCATTTGTAAAGCATGTTCAGAGTAGCCTTAGTGTCAAGTGTGAGGGTTACTTTTCCAAGTGAATTTCCTAGTGAATAATGTTGATTAAAATCGTTTGAACTTTAAACTTAAATATCCCCGTACAACCCAGGAAAACTCTGAAGTTAGAGAACCAAAACTGTGACCATACAGATGTCTTCTCAAAGCCCAATTAAAATCTCCAGAAAATCAAGCTTCTCTAAGCTTGATTGAAGGGCTGTTTGGAGAACATGTGACCCCCCCCCCCCAGCGGAACCATTAAACTCTCACCGGGCTTTATGCCGCCCTGTGGGTTTTCAGCCCCTCTGCCATTGCATCTTCTTCCCGAATACTGAGCCACTGTGAGCTGGACCGAGCGAAGATGAAGGATGATCTGGCCACTGGGTGTCATGCCAGCGGACGGCGGTCCGGGCGCGCCCGCCTGCCCCAGTCAGGACGGAGCCTGGCTGTTCAACTCGCAGCTCCACAGCCTCTCATCAATCCTGGCCTCCTCTGCAGGCCACAGAAAGCCCCGTGCTGCTCACCCACTGTACCCATTTAGCTTCATGAGAACCATGAAGGCCAATGATACATGAGAGTCTTGTGTGCTAAAGCTGCGTTGCGATGGTAGGTGAAGTGTGGGACCCCATCTTTTTCGGTCGACAGCCCCCATTGTGACCCCTGATGCCCTCCTTAGCTGACGCCCTGCGGCAACAGGCCCGGCTCACTTCTCTGTTCCGCTCAGAGGTGCCATGCGTTCCAACAGCCAGCCCTCCAGTCGCTCAGTTCAATAAGAGCAGTGATGTGAGTCAGATGGAGGCTGCCCAAAAATGGGGCAAAGAGGAAGAAAAACACAAGTCAGTAGTTTCTCTGCTTAATGCCACGCAGGGGATGTTTATGACACACAAGAACGCTTCCAGTTTGAGAGAGACAAGAGTACACAGGAGGACGGAAGTCACGGTCTGTGGACCGGAGCTTATTTTTAGCGCACCGTTGTCATAAAGAACTTGAGGGAAAATCCTCAAGGGCTATCTAACGCCAAAACAACTACACAAAACATTAAAACAATAAATGGAAAATAACAAACAAAACTAAAATGACCCTGACATTTCCCTCGCCGCTGTCGATTCTCACCTTTCGGGCTCTCTGTCACTCAGACCATGCAGTCCTCTCCGATCTCTGACCCCTACTGGGGAAAATCGATGAGTTATTATCGCCGCACCTGTATGACGTCCACAAACTCTGCGGCTGCCTGTAAGCAGGTCCAGGTGACGTTAAAAAGTGCTGCAAAGACGACGCCACTGGAGTCATCTGGAGTTGGTCACACACAGCTCATTGCTGCTAATTCGTTTGGGCTATAACTCCAGGCTAATGGGCTCTTACAAGACGTATGAAGGGTTTACTCATCTGTTCCTCCGCGCCGTTATAGAAGGCAGCATGAAAACCCTGCAGGTAGAGTGAGGGGATCTGGAGCTCTCTCCTCTCAGTCTTCCCAGGGGGCGGTCTTTTGGGGAGGTGTGGGCCTCGGCTCGGAGAGGTCAACCTACAAAGTGCTGGCAACCAGAGGGAAGCGTTTGTTCTCGGACCACGGCTCCTCGTCCAGCAAGCGGCCTCGCGTTGCTTCCTGTGGCCAGGATAAATCAACCCTCCCCTGGCCTCTGCTTCAAATAGCTACTTTCAGATGGGAAGGTCAAAGGTTGCATTCCTGGCCAAGGTCGTCTGGAACATGGGTCTATATTAAGAGCCTAAAGATAGCGGACTGGCTTTCCAATGGGCCTGATAAGTGAACACAGCAAAGCCAGAAATTTTTTACAGAAATTTTACTGTATTTACTGTCATTTCTTTTAACTTTTAATCTATAATTATATGTGTGTTAGCACCAGTATGTGAAAGACCAGCTGTCCACCCTATGTCTCAAATATCTTTGCATATACCTCAATTCGATCTGTCGTCACATTTGTGAAGATTTTTCCTTTGTTAACCTTAACTAAATTCGGGAATGCGATCCCCTGCCCTCAACCCCACAACCTGAACCATAAAAAAAGAACCAGGTGGCCTAGGCCCAACTATAATGAAGCCGCTCTGTTAAACCTGGCTCAGGGCCTCATGTGCAATCACATAGATGACCATCTGTGTATAAAAGTGATGAGTCATTCAATTTGATCTCAACCACTGCCACAGTAGAAAAGCAGAGAGCTGCCCAGTAAATAGCAACGCCATTTATTCTTAGTAAAGTGAATTTAATTTGTGCGCCCTACTGCTGTAACATAGCACTCTGGCTGAAGTGATTCACTGCTGGATTTCTCCCAGATTCCTTCTCTATGGTCAAGCGGCCGTTATCTTTGGCTTATTACCCTTTCAAGTTGTGTGAGCTAAATAATCCACAAGCAACAGACCAAGGAAGGGTGGTACAATCAAAGGCACAAGTGTGCTGAAACACCCAATTTAAATGTTATGTTATGTTGTGCCTTATCCACATTATCCACACTCATAATTGTAACTGTAGTTCACACGTTAGATGACTCTGCTAGCCATACGTGGTACCATCTCATTTACACAATGACATAATATCTTAACAGTAACATTGTAACGTGGTCTGCCGTTAAATAGTGAGAAAATTCCAGAATCACTTGGGTGGCCTGGGTGTTATGCATATGTAAAATTTCCATCTTTTCGGAACGAGAATTAAACGCGCTCACCTTTCCGTTGGCTCTTGTGCTCTGACGTGCGCCTCAGTAAATCCACAGGCGTGTCCCGTTTCTCTAGCCGCTAAAAAACGAGCTGGAGCCGCCACTGAAGCAGCCCCCCCTCCCTTCTCCCGCCACCCGCCCCCAGCTCAGCCCACACACACACACACACATCTCTGTTTCTTTCCCATATACATAATGAGGGGGGGGGGGCAGAGTTGCATTGGATGGATGTGAGGATGACTTTATCCTGCCTCAGCTGGCTCTCCTCCGGGTTCGACGTGAGTGGAAAGCCGTTCTGAGAAATGGCCTCCCCATGTCTCGCTTGGAGGCCGCGGCCACAGCCGAGAAGCAGGACGTATCATAGGACGGATGAATAGGGGATTATCGGTGACTCTCCTGGAGGTGTATAAATGCATTCGGTTATACAGAGCAAAGATGATGCCCGTCCTCTGAACACAGCAGCCACACCACGGCTCTGTGGCAGAAATTACGTAGGCTGAGTGTAAGGTTACTGTGTAAAATCCGTTATTAGATTTAAGTGCTAAAAGGAAAGCAAGACTTTGTAGAAAACGTGTGTATGTGTAGGTGTCCTTCCACATGCTAAATTCTTAAGATCCAAAGTACATAGCGTGTGAATAGCGTGTTAAACAAATGTCTTTCCCTTGAAACAACCTCAGTGCACAATGTGAAGCCCAGATAACAGTGGACACAGGTGCCTGCTGTGGCAAGAGATGTGAATGATGGCACTGCACTAACCTACCACCATTACCTTTTTTTTTAAACTAAGGAACTAGTTACAAATCAGAAGAAAAACAAATTATTACAAAGTTACAAAAACCTGTAATTTGGTGTAATGCACTGTATTCAGTTCCAGTAGCCCCATATGTGTCTAAGTACTCCCTGTTTCCCCTCAGTGCAGCCAGGTGAGTTGTCTAAGTACTCCCTGTTTCCCCTCACTGCAGCCAGGTGGGTTGTCTAAGTACTCCCTGTTTCCCCTCACTGCAGCCAGGTGGGTTGTCTAAGTACTCCCTGTTTCCCCTCACTGCAGCCAGGTGGGTTGTCTAAGTACTCCCTGTGGGTTGTACTCCACAGTCCACAAGCTTATTTTTCAGGCCTACAGATAAGGATTGTGTTATACCCCCCCTTATCTTAGATAGTGCAGTTACATAACGTAGCAGCTGGTGGTGCTGCAAGACTTCCCCCACGGATGGTGAAATACTGTAGTCGCCCACGTTTACAGTCTACAGTGCATAGCAATATGTAAATCTGAAGGAAGTAGTCCCTCAAACATCAGAACAACTAGATGTGTTTGTCCCAGGCAGCGTATAAAGCCACCAAAATAGCTATGCAAAATGCTAGGCTTTTCAAAGCGAACTGACGGAATTCTGTCTTCCGACTATCAATATTTTTACATCAGTTAATTAAGAAGAATGACTCACTGCTAACCTCTTTACTTTAGAAAACCACTTCCACTGTAGCCGTTATTACAGTCTGTTCTGCATGGTATTAATTGGACACCAGCAGAATAGCACAGAAACCCGAGCCGCCAACAGGGATGATTTGATTGCAGTAAGTAAATATTTGCCTCCGCTAACCTTGATGTAGCCCTGCCATAATGATTTTCTCTCGGATGGGGGCGAACACAGTAACCCTTATAACCGCTGGGCCCCACAGAGTTTGATCAATAACTTGTCCTTCATCCTCAAGTCAGGTCTGACCTTGGAGCCTTTGTCTCCTTCCTGGGTAGTGTGTTCACTGCACAGGATGAACAAAGCATCCCACATCGGCCTTAAAATACACAGCACTGTGTTTGGCTCTTTAGACATCTATACACTGCCCTCTCGCACAGTTATGCTGCAACATTATTGAACTAATATTTTTTAATGAGAGGCCTCACTCATTCAACATCATACCTAAACATTCCTAGACAGCGCGTACACTGGTCCGAAAGTTGCCATCAGCTGTTTTCCTTTCCAGTGTGTGAAGAGAGAGAAAAAACCTGGATCAATCTTGTAACAATGTATTTATTTTAAGATCAAATG
This sequence comes from Hiodon alosoides, assembly GCA_025775065.1. Classification (NCBI taxonomy): domain Eukaryota; kingdom Metazoa; phylum Chordata; class Actinopteri; order Hiodontiformes; family Hiodontidae; genus Hiodon; species Hiodon alosoides. The sequence goes on along the minus strand of JAOYSI010000012.1, from coordinate 1,136,199 downwards.
GCGTGCACAGTATTGGTGTTAAGAGACAAAAGACTGGCACATAAAGTAACAGTGATGGCGGGGAGTGTCAAACACAAAGACTGAGGTCCTCATTGAAGCCCAGTGGGTGACATCAGCTGACTGATGAATATAAATTTATCTGGTGTCTGGCAAGCTGGGGTACTTGCCGTTAACGCTGGTGACCACAAGATATCCCGCTATGGTTTAACACGGTTTAACACAATGTATATATCACCGCCTCACGCGGGGAAGGTGAGGAAGTATGACTAGGCTCCTCCAGTCCTAGTCGCCTTCTAGGCACTCTTATTTTTTCCACCCTGCAGGCTACACAACCCACTCAAGATTCAGCGCCAACTGGAGGAGGGACCCAGACAGTACTGCGAGCACGGAGGCACCCAGGATGCCGGTAGATGCTTGTCAGAGACAAACCGAGAGAAGCCCTGCCGTATTAACCTGCCCTAGCCCGGCTGGCAGTATGCCAGTGTGTGCTGTAACTGCGCTCTCCCTGTCACAATCGGCTAATGGCGTGAGCTGGATTTCAAACGGGCGAACTCCGGCTCACAGGGCTGTTTACAAACTGAGCCACTTACGAGGCTCGAAAGTTGTATATTTTTACCAACATGCCGCAATTTTCGACAGAGCTAAAAACATTCGTTCAGTGTCCTCAGACAAAATTTAGCACCGTTTTAACAAATGGTTCAGAAGGCGAGACAAGGGGTCACCAAAACAAACGGGTGTATTGAGCAACAGGGGAAGCCTAGATAACGAGGTCAGCAGATAAGGAAGCATTCGTTGCATTTACTATGGAGATAAGCATCCACAAACCACCACAAATTTAAAAATAAAATCAATAGGAATGAAAACAGGACGCTCTGTTACACTGTATGAAAATACACATTATATTTGTCTGACTAAAGAAAACTGAAAGAGAGTCTATTTTACTGCATTTTTACAATGTTACTAATGACTACTGTTGTTGGTCATTTCACACTGCTGTTACACACTGCAAGGCACCTAGTGGTCCCTCCCTCCTGGATTCGAACATCTCCCCGTCGACTCTTCTCGTCACTTGCACCGAAATGGCGGAAAGCCCTTCCTGAAAACATCAGACGATCTGAGGTCTACACTGTTCCGGCAATACCTCATGCCAGCCTTGAACCCCCCCGAGGAACTCGTTTCCATATCGATGCTTATATTGTGATTATTGACGCTTTGATTAGGTTGATCTTATTCTGCTTATTTGCGTTTCTGTTTTCTCCTCTGCAGCATTAGTCCTTATACTTTCTCACTGTAGTTGTGGCAAGGTAGCTCAGTTCCTTATTGCACTTTAACCCCTAAACAGCAGCACTTTTGTACGTCGCTCTGGAGAAGAGCATCTGCTAAATGACTAAAATGTAATTTAAATACTGTAGTAGACGATTTTTTGCAAATAATACCGTCAGTTATGGGGTTGTGACTTAATGTGTACAGAGCTTGCCATTGCTGAAGTCTTAGACATTAGAGAATGTCCAACATACCAGGATGCTTTGGCATACATTTCTGTTCCACATCATAGATTGGTCTGAATGATCACCCTTAAAGAGCTTATGTAAGCTTTTAAAATAACGTCAATACCTTCAAAATATTCCTCACAGTTTAATTTCACACCCATTTCCTTCTCAGATAAAACAATTTATACACTCGTATTTGTAACAATTACAACATCAGAGTTGCCTCGAATCACTAGGATACAGGTGTTCCATCAGGACCGCGTAAGCACGCAGACTTTGCGTGTTAAACCCATGTTCTTGACATGGTACGTCCCATTCCCACTGTGACCCACAATCCCATAGCAGGACAGTTCGGTCTTCAGATACACAACCAGTGACTGGTGGGGCTCCCACTTCCAGGATAGGCAGCTGCTCACTGTGACCTCTAGTGAAAAATTGCTTGAGAAGAGTTTAGCTGAAAGATCACTCCTGAGAAGATTTACTACTACCCCAAACTTTCTCCATTTGGACAATATGGCTCTGGCTGAACCCCAGCACCTTAGAAATTGCTTTGTAACCCTTTCCAAACAGATTAATCATTTTGGTAATGGTAATTCCATGGTGATACTATTCCATTTGATCAATACTTTCCTGTGTTCAGCCACCCATGATGGAAATTAAACAATAATCTAAATTTTAACACAAGCGTATTTTTATTGTACCTTGGGATGCACACATTCAACTATTTATTTTTTTATTAAACAACCAAAACAATGAGTACCCAAGTTCATACAAAAACAAAGTCCCGTTCAAATAACATTATAAAACAAAATCCACAAGAGCAAGTTTGTTTAAAAAAAAAATTTTCATCACATCTTCCTTTTTTGAGTGCTTATGTACAACACTAGAAGAAAAGGAAAAGACTCATCAAAATTAATCAAACTGTAAATACATCTTTCTGTCATGACAAATGAATGACCAGTTTATCCCACCAATTACACATAACATTATGCGAATCTCTGAAATCTTATGAGAGCCAAGACCTAATCCAACAAAACAACGTTCTAGCACTTGATTATGCCAATATCTATATAACATAGAGGCATTGTCTACTTTTAAAGTATCAAAAGAAACCAAATGTATACCGATTACGAATGACATTATAGGTCAGGTTTACAATTTAACAATGCCTTAAAGACAATCACTCGAGCACCTACCATTGTTTCCCCTGAGAAACGCGTCCCCGTACTTGTTTTTCAGCTGTCCGTTGACATACTCCTCCGTCTGTTCCACTGCAATGTTCATGTAGCCATCCAGACAGGCCAGAACACCTGCACAACAATGAGAGCTGGTCCAGAACTCTCGTTCAACTGCTAACTTTTTTGAAAAAGTTATTTGGAGCGACCAGCTAATGACTTCATCAGTACATTTAAGATACTAGACCTCGATCTTCACATCCAACAATAAAACAGGTAAAGTTGATAATTATTCCAGTTTAACATAAAAAGCCCTAATCATTTGTTTAACATTAGAATGCAGTTCGACTGTACCAATTAACCCTCAAAATAACAAGCAAACCAAACTCGTATAATATAATTATTGAAGTTCGGTTATTTTACAACTCAATAAAACACAAACGAGACAAACTAATGGATTGTAACTAGTGTTTCAGCTACCTCTGTAGTCCACTCCCGAGTTCAGTTTCACCACGACTGGTCTTCCAATGATCTGCTTCAGGAAATCACTGGGGGTCTGCTTGCGGAGACTCATCTTGTTCGCTAGAAACAGTAGAATAAGAATAAAAGGCTTAGCACCAATAGTCAAATTCGTATAAAAGTAAGCCGCGGGTAAAGCTAGCTAAATAAATAAAAACAAAAAAATCGTAGCTGATCAATGAGCTAAAGATTGTCGACAAACAAGCTTCATAAAAAATTTCTTATTAACTCTCGGGAGATGTGTAACATGCTTTTTGAGAAGCATATAGCTTCAAGCTAACAATCTACCGAGGCCTGTTCTTGCAAGAATTGCGCTTTTAAACACAGATTTCGTCGTAATTTCGCCTGCACGTAAACCACATACCTCTTTATAATATAAAAAAATGTTTCGGTACTGGATCAAATCATATACAATTACTTACTTTAGCGTTCACGGTACTACCTTCCCTATGCTTCAGTGTGAGAATACAACGCGCAATCACTTGCAAATACTTTCCTGGTTTCTACGGTAGCTACAGAGGGACAAACAACTTCAAATTTCAAGGAGATTGAAAATTGTTCGGTCGCTACATTCTAATCTGAATCAAGCCTCTCTTTTGTAAATTTGACCTAAACCGACACTCCTAGATAAGAGTGCCTAGAAGGCGACGAGTATTTTATTTGACTTTAGCAATGAAGTTTCATGTATTTTTATTTATTTATCGGTAACTATTATTAATAGTAAATAAGTCAAAGGAAATGCATTTTACTAATTGGCACGCGGCAGTTGAGTTACTTCTGAGGTGTTACTGGTAAATACTATAAAATTACTTTCCTGAAAACACTTTTTTCTTTTTAAATATATTAAACGACATCTTTACAAAATCATAGTCAGTTTTTTGCTTTTACTGATGATACTCTGTAGAAGTAACTGTAATTATTAGATCCTGGTATTGTTCCTGTTATTGAAATACTGAGTAACGACAACACCTTAAGAAGTTTTCAGCTTCAATGTGCAGTGCTGGTATGAACAGAAGTGAGGATTATTGCCAGGGGTAAAAATACACAACTACAGAAGTATTCTAAATAAGTCCATGTTTAGGGCTACAAACAAGTTTGAGTGGCAGATTGGAAATTTGCTCTTGACGAGGTGTTTAACCTGTCTAAGCACATGCAGTGTGAAACAGCAAACGTCCACCCTGGGGGTAATTGACTATCTTGCAGAGCGCGATGAATGTGAATACACGTGGTGCAGAATGGGGAAAGTAATACAGAGGTCAGCTGAGTAGATTAATACTCGTTTTATGCATTGTAATTTCCATAATCAGGATCCTCTGATGTAAATCGACTAACACGAGCTGTCTTCAAATGTTTGTTTGCTCTAAATAATTTTCGCATTTTTCTTGATTGAGGTAATCTTTGAAACCTAGTTAATGTTTGTTTTGATTTTTGTTTGTTAGACAACGTACAATTAATCGTTGTGAGAATGTTTTGCTTTTTGACCTGTTGAAATGCATTTTTTCTTTATACTTTTTGCTCTTAGTAAATACGACTCAAAAGTCAACCAGTGATGGCTCCGCTCCTACAGAGCTGCTGCCCCATCTGGTTCAGATTTCTGGAAGGGCCCCTGAAATGGTTCAGTAGCATTAGGCGAGATAAGACAAAAGTGAAACGGAGCACAGGAAGGGGGGGAGATAGGACGCGATAGCGGGAAAGTGAGGTGGATTTCGAGTTTCGGGGAGGAAAAAGCATTAACCTGAGAACCGCAGTTATAAAGTACGGTCTGCCATCCAGACAGTGTGCTCGTTAGCAGTGCTACAGAGAGCAGAGGTTAATTTGCTATCTGCAGTGGGGTTAAATTAAGGTCAGAATTACAAGTCCTTAAGTTATAAACGGGAGTGATCGTGAGTCATGCACGCCTAGCGGATAAATATTCAATGAGTAATTGTTTGCTCTCAGCTCAGGTTCCTGAGAGGGGAAAAAAAACTGGTTGCGTTTGCTTTAATAAAAAAACGTCCCCGTTCTGACAAGGTGTGTTTTTAAATCAAAGCAAATGCCCCATTCACCTTAAGCTATTTTGATATCCGGTGTGACAAATAAATCGGTGCCAGAGGCTTTAGAGTTGATTGCATGTTGTCAAGGTATAATAGCCGGTCTGTGTTTTGATGATATTAGTCCCATGTAGTTTACAGAACCGCAGATTGTCTTGTACTCGGATCAGAGACTCTGAGCGTGTCGTGAGCTGTAAAATTGCAGGACGTTTACACAAGATTTCCACCGGCAGTCACGTTAACCTGTGATCGCCCGGTTCAATTTTCGGAGAGTCTAATTGACATGTTTGCTTCACTTTGCTAATGTGACTCCACAGTGCAACGACAACGGGCTACGAAAAGTTAGAGTTGGGCCAGGTTCCCCCCCGAGTGTGTCGATTCGGTTCCTGTAGTTGTCTTAGCCGCGTTCTTCTCTCAGGGGCAAGAGCCAGAGCAAGTGTAGCGTCCAGGGAAATTGCTGGGTGTCTAGTTGAGAGTTAACGGCTGTTTGCATTTAATTAGCTTTTTTATTTTGGTTTTTAAAATAAATTCAGGCATTATATTGCAGGGCTGGTAGTTCTCCTGTACCAGTGGTGAAGTCAGTGATCATCCTATCCCTAGTGTGGTCCATATTAGGACATCTTTCTCCCTCTGACAAACTCCCTCCACTCGAGAAAACTTCATGCTCTGTCCGACAAAACTCCCTCCATGCTTCATCAGACCTTAAATTGAATGTACTTACGGTGTAATGTCTCTCTACCCTGTTTCATGTGTACTGCTGTTTTTCCTCTGGGTAGCTTTACTTGTTCTTTCTGACAGTAGATGTGGAAAGAATAAAATGAAATGTCATTTAGTTTTTTATGAAGGGTGCCTCAAGAAGTCTTGGATTTAATTTTGGCGTAAGCATTTCGAGCCATCGTCGTGTTTGAAATGTAATCAGTTTCTCACAAATGAACCTTTGTAAATCCTTTCTACATACATAATTCTCAGTTTTTGTAAGGCAATGGTGGAAACTGTCCTTTTTTGCCTGTCCAAATCCGTTTGCATATAAGTTTGTTTTTTTGTGTACTTAGCACCGACTTGTGCTCCCTGTTCACCTAGGACATTTCAGCGATGCAGAGCTCCAATGCTATCATCAAGTTTTCTGATGACGTAACCATGGCAGGCATGATCATCAACAACGATGAGACAGCCTACAGGGAGGAGGTTAGCAGACTGGAGGAGTGGAGTCAGGTCAACGGCTTCCCTCTAAACGTCAGCAAAACTGAGGAGCGTCAACACCTGTTCTTCCTCAGCAGGCTGAAGAGGTTTGGCCACCCTCTACCATCCACACCAACATATAGCATGAGTGCGTCACCGTCTGGTATGGCTGCTGCAGCGAAGAGGAGCAAAAGGGCCTTCGGAGGGTGGTGAAGGCGGCACAGCACTTCATCAGGACTGAGCCCCATGCAGCAGAAGGTGTCTGGGCAGGGCCAGGAGCATCATTAAAGACCCACCCCAGCCACCGCTCTGTTCACGCCGTTCCGGTCCTGCAGAAAATGCTGATCGGGGAACAACAAGGGTTTACTGAGCAGTTTATCCCCAGGCCGTCGTTCACTTGCCCCACCACTGTTACACTGGTTCTCTACTATTCATTGTCATGTTACTAGCATTGCCAATTGCATGACCAGACCAAACACCATCCGTGTTGCTAATCATGTCCGACAGCATATTTAATTTATTTTGAGGTTGCTGCTATGCATGTTGATCACTACACTGGTTTTTAAATATTTACATATTTAGTTATTGTGCTGTACTGGGCACTGCTAGCAGTATTTGTTTTTTCACAATTTATTTATATATTGCCTTCTGTATTTTGCTCTGTTGGAAGGTTACTTGTACGCTGTAATTTCATTGCACCGTTGCAACATTTAGTTTATTGTGCATGACTTGAGACTTGACTTGACTAAATTATTGAACATATCACAGCAGGGTACATAAATAGTGAAAATACAGCACATGGGAAAATGCATGCTTTCAATATGAGTCGTGCTTAAGAAGCATGTGCAGACGTTTTGCACAAATTTGTGTAGACACATGTACGTTTTAGATTACAAACAAGATGAAGACACTGGGTTTCATTCTACTACAGTATTATTTTTGTGAGGTACGAACTACAACTACCGGCTATGTATGGTAAAGGTTTAATATAAAATGCATTTTATTATACTTATTGGCTGTATTATCTATTATATTGTATTCTCTGAATTTTAAACATTTTAATATCATCTCTGCTGTGCGTGATGTAACGTTCTTAAAAAGATCATGCTTGTTGTATAAAAGTAGTTACTTCCTTTCCCATGTTTGTGGCAACCAAGAGAGTTAAAAATCAGTCTGATGAAGCAGGGAGTTTGGTCGGAGTGAGTACGGTGTTAGGTCAGGTAGGAGAGGTTGGAGTTTGTCAGAAAAAGGAGGATGTCCTAACGTGGACACCGTATTAGTGGTTGGTTGTTAAACGCACAGTACAACTGTCATTCGCTGCTCAATTATGACTGACTGCCAGCCATGTATTCTGTTTGTTAAGTGATACTGAATAAGTTACCATTGTTGAAACTTGAGATTCACTGGCTTTTCCTGTTGTGGTGTTTGTTGCCAGGAGATGGCTGCCAACCAACTCTTTCAACTCTCTTTCCCTGTAGCCATATACATTGTACTAATTTGTTAATAATGCTAATAATAACTAGTCTTAATGTCTTTTATTTTTGTTTAGTTTGTTTCTGTTTTGTTATATATCAAAGGGTATTTGCTCATCCAGGTTTTTTTTTCCTTCTTTAAATTCCATTCCATTTGGTAATGTTACATAACAGACTAAAGAGAAGAGACCAGTTCATTGGACTGCAACCTTTTGACTGAACCCAGTACAGTGAGGCGTATTAATCCTGAGCATGCAGGCAGCAGGAATATTTATTAAAATAGTGTGATGGGTGAAGAGTGAGGCTTCTGCAGCTGTGAGCCTCGACACCAGCGATCAGAACGGACGGGCTGGGCCCTGGACTCACCCCCCCCCAGTACCTTTAACCCCGGAGCCCGGAGGAGGAGGAGGAGGAGGAGTGAAATGGAGGGATTGCTGCCGGGTTCACGGGGGTGTGTGAGGGCAGTGTGTGAGAGGCGAGCGAGTCCTCCCTCTATGTCTGCAGGCAGGCCGCAGGAAGAGGGAAGGCAAGCAGAGTCTAGACAGAGCTGACCTTCAGAAGCCAGGCTTTTTCTCCGGGTCAAACTGGAAAATGGAAGGGATAAATGGAAACCTCGAGGGGGTGTTAAAATGAAAAACAGATTGCCTTCTGGCTTGTACGTTTCCCCCCTAATCCTCCACTGTATAGATGTAATAGCTTGGAAGTTATTGGGACTGTTGCCTTGGTCAAAAAACAAACGTAGAAGCTCAGCTCCTGGATCTCTGACACCCAGACCCCATGCCTGTGTTTGGTTGGCTCTAAGGAATGTTTTCAGGGGATAGTTCATCCTCAGTGCTGAGAAAGGCTTATGTCTGCATGGAGGTGGCCACTCACACAAAGGAGGCCTTTTTCAGCTATGTCTCTTGTGATCACCGAACGCCAAGACTTGTTTTCATTCCGGTCTCCCACAGTAGCGTCGGTAGCTCTATTATTTCACGTATGTTTGAGAGAACAGGATATTGCAGGGGTGATTATCAGTTTAGTTTCGAAAGGAATGGCGAGCCTCTGTCAGCTGAGGACCACGTGTCCAATTCAACTGCTAGACATTGCAGCAGGCGTTTCACCACAAAGTTTTCATGTGCATTTATTCCATTTGCAGATCTTTTATTCAAAGTGACTTACATGGCCCTTAAAGCAAAACAAATTTAGTGCAAACAAGAAAAGAAACCACAGAACAACGGAACAGGCACAGCCAGCTTCAAAACGAAAATTGCAAAGTTTTATAATCAGTAAGGTCAATGCCAGTATGTGCTCAGCCATTCAGCGGTTGAAACAGTTCGGTACAGTCCATACTCTCAACCATTGAAACAAAATAGGAGAGAATGGTACGTGATGGCAGACACGTGGGCCCAGCGGGGAGGGCATACCGGACAGCCAGCAGTCATTGAAAAGGTACCAGATATAAAGTGTGTATACTTCAGGCGGCTGAACAGCCAAGCAGCTGTAGTCTGGATGAGCCGACATGTTCTTGTGGTGCACCGTGGTATACTGGCCAGCCCCTTGGCGATTGGTCTGATTTGTGTGGAATGGGTAGGATACGTCAGATGTGAAGTTAAAATGTGTGGGTTCTGGTTACTCATGCAATGCAAAGGAGAACTGGTCATCAGCACAGATGCCAAGGTTCTTGTCAGTCTGGGTAATCAGCGCTGTGGGGAGCCACCCGGAGTGATGGAGAGTTGTCGAAAAATGTTGATGAATTGGCAGGTATGTACAGCAGCTCTGTCATGGAAAGACTGATCTTCAGATGGTGTCTGGTCATCTTGGGGGGGGGGGGGGGGATATTGGCAACGCGAGCAGTAATGCGTGAGGAGATTTGCAAGTTGTGGAGGAAGAACAGAGAAACATTTTAGCTCCATCTGCGTTTTGGCAATATGGGGAAAAATGATAAAACCAAGCGACCTGGTGTCTGAGGAGAGAGACTATTCAGGTGTGACCAGCCTTGATGCCAGACTGGCTGGTGTCCAGGGGGGTCATTCCGTGAGAAGAGTGGAAGGTTTTGTGAATCCCCCTCTTTCAATTGTTTTGGGAAGAAAGGAAGGAACAGCTGTGAAATAGTTAAAACAATTATTATCGGCTTAATCCCGACAAAATGACCCCGTGACCCAATAACTATTCAGTAGAAATGATCGTTATTGCTTTCCGATGAAAGCCCAGAGCTTCCCTAAGAGAAACGTGGGGGCAGGGAAGATGAAAGAGGCAAAATAACTTGGTAGGACTTTAAGGAAAGCCGCTGGGCTCCCCGGGTCGTCTTGAAGGCCCCAGAGGGGAGATACATGCGAGGACCATAGTACCGAGGCCTTCCCATATTGAATACTGAAATTCCCGTAAAGGATGAGAGCCGGTTTACTCTGCAGCAGCCAGAAGAGGCTGGCCTGAGCAGGCCCCATGTAGAAGGAGCCTTCTCAAACCCAGCCTTCCTCATCTCTACCGCTCTCCTCTACATCATTCTGTCGTTGACCCTCTTTCCCATCCATTTGTTAGAATCCCCTCAAGCCTGGGATGGTAATGATTCTTTTTATTTAAAAAAAAATTATAAAAATCTGATCAAACTATTCAGATTACAAATGGTTTGTGCGTCGCAGGATGGATTTTGCAGTGGGATCTAATCTAAATCGTTCAGGTTCTAGTAAAAAAAAGGGGAAAAAATGCTTCAAATTATCAGGTTCGTCTTCCTCTGTTGGATTTGCACATACTATCCTACAAGAAGAATTGAGAGACCAACTTGTGCTTTGTTAGACGAATGGTGCTCATAACAGGAGCACTTGAACAGGCCCATAAATATGCATTGTGACATTTTGAACAAAGCCGCTCATCTTGCTTTCATGATGAGTTCTGCCAGGCTCGTATAACATATTGCCACACTGTCAGATTTTGTGCCTCATAGACAATAATGCTGTTCATCAATTTTGTGCATTACCTGAAAATGCTGGGGGCTGGCTCTGGCTTGATTCGGCCTTCTATTAAAAGCAGGAGGAGATCCACATCGACACAGAGTGACCTTGGCACAATAACATTTGAATAGCGCTTTAACACGTTTCCCTATTGTATGAAAAGTCACACATCGGGCATAATTTTGCAGAAGTCCCCACACTGCGATAAGTGCAGTTAGGCGTAATGTTTCTGGACACAGCCAGCCGCTGATAGGAGGTAGACTCAAGCAGCCGTCTCCATTCAGGTGAGCAGGCGCTACATGGGATTTACAGTGCATTTTAAAGAACTCTGACCCCCGGGGAGGAAACAGGACAGCCTGACATTTCTGTGCTTTGTGACACCTCGCGGCTGCGTGTTGAATGTGGCCGGCATTCTTTCGGGGAACCTGGAGGCAGTCAGGAGCTGGGCCCTCCGTATCCCGTAACACACCTAGCGAGGTTCCCTTCCGCTTGACCGGAACTTCTGTGGATCGGAAACCCAAGAAACGATTTCAACACACAGAAAACTATGCAGAATATGCAGTTTTGGTACATTACCATTTGTTTTGGCTTTTTTGTACATTTTGTTTTTTGAAAATTTATGTGCATTTGTGTACAATAGATATTTTCAAAAATGGTTCCAGAATGTGATCAGATGTTTTGAATTATATGCCCTGGTTTTTCGCAGGCACACAGTGCTACAGGAAGATGCTTGGGGCAAGCCAACATAACAATAAAGCTAAATAAGACTAGTCTTTCAGTTTGTTTCACTATAATGTCAGTTAGCAACCATCCAGATACTAGCTATTATTCTGAATGGGTTGGTCTCTCAGCATTCTGTATTAAGGCTTCAGGGTGGCACAGAATATTATCTTATCCTAAACACAGTTATGTGTTATCAGTTATCAGTTAAGATCGGACCAGATCTTTCTACCATCACAATTCCTTCAGTGCCTTATTGTCTTGAAGGCGAACTGTATGTTTTGAGAGAATTGGTTTGATTGAAACACCATTAGTTCTAAAACGGGCTGTTCCTCATCGGATCCCATGCCCATTGAACACCAGGGCCAGCATCTGAACGCCTCGCTCAGCTTTGTCCAGGTGGGAGGCCCTACTGACGGCTCTTTGAGTGGGAGACAATTCACAGTCTTGTGAAGATGCTTCTCTATTTAAACAGATCACACGGCCACTGTTTTTCCTGGCCTGTTCTATTTTAAAGTTCAAAGTAATCAGAACCATTTCTATCCAAATGACTCATTAATGAATCATTGATGTCCCTGGTGTTTAATATGCGCACAAACCCATGCTTTAAGAGGACGTCTGAAATGTAATAGTCATATTATATCACATGCCATGTTTCTGGAGGGCACTCTGAGCTTTTTACTGCTTTAATAAAAATGTACTTTAATACTTCAGGACATCAACACGCCTGTATACAAATATTAAAACATCAACATTATTTAGTCATTTAAAGAACATTGACCCATGTCAACTAACTTATGCATTCTGAGAATTGAAATTTTACATGATGTTGGTATGATTTTCTGGGCTATTCCCCAGTTAAAGCGGGCATTGCTAGCCTTGACGAGGTTTAATATTTTAATTTGTTACATTACGGCAAGACATTACACGTCCAGGCGATTGTCTGAAAACGACTGAGGTAACATGACGAGCCTCGAACGACAGAGCAACCAGCTGTAGGCTATGAATCAGTTATCTGATAGTAACTTAGCAACAGACACCTGACCTGGTATTGACCTCCGCCTGATAAGGTCAACACTGAAGAGTTGAATGGACAGGCAGGCACAGGAATGGGAAGCAAGAAGAAGAGAAATATCACTCATGAAAAAAACTCATTTACACGGAAGAATATCAAGCATGTTGGTTTGTAGGATTTACCTGTGGTGTGCAGAAGCTCTTCTTTTCTATCAAAAGCCATTTAGAATACGTCAGGTAATACCTTCCCCCTCGGTGCCGCCACCCCCAACACATGCTCTGCGGCCTCCGATGCGTCCCCGGTCCCTCGTGCCCCACGTCCCTCAGTTGTCAGTGACCATGCCCTGTCTTCACCCAAGCCCAGCCTTGACTCGGTTTAACAAATCATGTGGATCATAGACAGACAAGCTGTTGTGTTATTGTTTGCTTGGTTCGCATTTGAATGGAAATATAACTTCCCCCAATGAAGGCATCCTTTATAGAACAGGACTATGAGAATGTATTAGGTCCCAGACTGCAAATGATGACCATAGGTCGTTTTGAATATTGTCAATGGTGTATAATTCAGAAAAAAACACTCCATGCAATCTGCAAGGTGAACGTAGGTTTAAAGACATCCAGTCCGTAATAGAGCACAGCACTCTGGAGTACAGAAGTATTTAAGCAACCAGCAGGCTAAAACAAATTGCCTGAGGGGCACATGGTCACAAGACTGAGGCTCTGAGGAAGTGTATTTTCTGGCGGCTGGCTTCCTCCACATTTCAGTGGAGAGTGGTCACATACAGGTTTTGCGTTTCGTCTCCTCCAGCCCAGCGTGGGCGTCAGCGCAGCGGGGCTCCTCCATCGGGGGATCCTCCGTTTCCGTGTTGGTGCCAGCCCCCTAGGGTGGCCTTGACCCGGAGGACACTGGCTAATGCTGACGCCGCGGCCTCCCGTGGACCGGCTGAGGCTGGCCGGGGGATGCACAGACAGGGGCTTGGTGCGCCGGGTATCCAGGGATCCGACCCGGAACACCGGAGCTCCCGCTTGACGGAGCAGCGCGCCCATCTCCGTGGTGTGATTTCGGCAACTTGTCACCTGTCGCTTCTCCGAACACCCCTCTGTCCCGGGCTTTGTGCCATCTCAGGATCTTTCCCCGTTTCATTTCATGCGGGCGCCCTTTGCAAACGGGGAAGACCCTAATGAGGTAAAGTTTCATTTTAAAAGGACAATGTCACGGAAGATTTCTAATATGTCTTTTATGTGATTCAGATAGCTGCCTGGATAGTGTTAACTGTGTTGCCTGGATAGTGTCCTTACTGTGTGTAATGGTATTTTAAGCAGTATGAAATAGGACAACCAAGATGATATGCTGTTAGCTGAAATAATAAATGTGGATTTGCTTTTTCTACTCGGAGGACTTCCTTGGTGTTTTAGCAATGTCATTTCAGAAACAAACTTGTTTTTACCACCATGTCCATACTATGTTTTTGAGGGTAAGCAGTAGAGCAAAATTAAATAGCATGTTTAAATGTTTGTTATAGTCCACTGGACATACATTTACATTTACATTTACCTGGTAATTCTGGGTTAAAACTATTACAAATTATGAAAATAGTTAAAGGTCTTGACCTCCTGAGTGGCTCAGGTAGTAGAGGTTTTAATCCAAGCACAGACTTGGTCCTCTGATCCATAGACGGCAGGTCACAGTGCGTAGCTTAACAGTGTGTTAAATGACAGTGTGCTGAAAGATGGGTGGGTCAGAGGAGTTCACGCATACCTCCTCATTGTCCTGTTCACGGTTTCGGCGTAGCAGGAAGTCAATACACAACAGCCAACAATAGGCAATTCAAAACTGCTGCCAATGCCATTCAAAAAAGGGCTTTAAGTAGCAGATGACATTTTAACTCATATGAAACTAACACATACATATACAAAATGAAGACGTTCAAAGCACTATGTTAAGTTACAAATTCTACAGTATATACAGTAATATAGCACGTAACATAACTTATAACATAATAAAGTATGTATGTACAACATAACTGCAGCCTCCTCTCAGTCATTAAATTGAACTTACTCGCGTAAACTAAGAATATATGAATATTACACAAAATAATTAAATTTACATGATGGAATATTATTAAAACATTTTCATTTGTGGAATGGGGGAAACTGAATTGAAATTGCAAGCTTTTGAATTTAACTCAGACTAAATCAACCCAATGGAAAAATAAATATTCGCTTCTTTGTACCGAACTGCTTGGAGACGATCCATAGACATGTATGTTCAATATAAGCTGTATTGGACTCTACAGTAGACAGATTTATTTTTATTATAAAGGCTTCCATTAAGACCACTATACTGATTGCCAATTGATTAAGTAACTGAGTGATTTATTTTTTAAGCTGATTACTGATATTTAACCAGGATCTGTTGCCGTCAATATTGAAAATTGCACTGGAGAGGATTGGAATTGGACTGAAACTGAACCTGATGCGGCCTTTATAGTGGACTTGTAGTGGAATCAAGCCGGGACTGGAAACAAACATTATAAATGACCAGAATACATTTAGAAAATCTATTTTTACAGAATGAATTCATTTTTAGAATATTAATTAGCCCCCTAAGTGCAAGTGCATATCAGTGGTTATGTGCTTGAAATTGTTTACTGAGGTGGGATACTGTGCTGTTGCCTTAAAAACACTTCACTTTCGGTACCCCGGGAGTGTTAGATATGGTAAAGTAATCCAATAATTCAAGCAATTAAAGTACTTCATTACTGACTACTTGATGATGTGGAACTAATAGGCTCTCGTGAGCCATCCCTCAGCGAATTACAGCTGACCCCCTCGATTTACAAGGCAGATCCCGACACAGCACCAAAATCCCGGGGTTAGGAGATCACACAAAAGACAGGGGGAAACTATTAAACCACAATCTCCTTTAAAGCGCGTTTTTCAGGCGCTCTCCTTTGCTTATTTATTTATATAAATGGTGTTTTCAATTCGGCGGACATCTTGGGAACCATGCCAGCAGGTTCATATAAAACACGTCTCTAATGCATACTGAAATTTTAATTTAATCAAACTGCCTAATTGAATATAGCTGTTTTTGGACCCATTTGCCATGTCAGCTTTGTGCCCCAAAGTAGAACTCATTTTAATAGGTAAATTATTGCATTGTCTGGACTCTTACATTTCCAGACAGCGTCTTCGTGGTGCAAAGGGGCAGTTACTGCCAGTTGCCGTTCGATTGTGCCATTAGCGATTACCGTCCTCTTCATCTGCTTGCTACACTTTGGGCCAGAGCACCTGAAATTCATTTAGCGTCCTCACCGTCAGGCTGCAGCAGGGATCCTTTTAAATGAGTCGTAATAACGAAAGGGGATGAAAAACGCCCTGCTTTCAAAGGGCCTGGCATAATGGCCATTAACAACTACCTAAAGGTTACATTAGCCAGGAAGGTTTTTCTATTTTCAAAATCCTATGTCTCAAGATATTAATAGGAGCGAAGGTTGTTTCATAAATTGGTTCTCATAGTAAGACCCTGCTGATGCAAGTTTTTTTTTTTTTTTTTCTGATTTAGAAAAAATATTTTTATTGGAAACGCAAGACACGTAAAACCCAATACTCTAATAGATATAATAGGAATCATTGATATTATTGTATCATTTTAGAAGTGTACCCTATGTGGCCTCATTATTTGTGTGACTGTGTAACTTGAGGTTGGGAAATCAATATATTACAGTGGATCTTCGTGGAGATGGTATATTGATGGAGCATGGATAAAGTTGCGCTTACGAAGTTGAACAAAGTATCACCTGAAAGAACATAAAACAAAATGAGAAAACATATAAATAAAACACATCTGTCCCCAGGCATTACTAACAGGAAATCAAATCAGCACAAACCAAAGCCTGAACAATGACCTTTAGGTGCAACTCTGTGTGAGGTCATGGTCTGGTTGCCATGACTACTATCAGTAGATTGTCCTGTTGCAAACATTACCTCAGCAGCCTGGCATTCATGGGGGTCACAGGACAGACCTTGACCTTCCCTTGATGAGTGAACCACGTAACAAGACCTCCACACGTCCCTGTTTTCCAGCAGGAAAAAGCTGAGATGTGGCTTTCCACTAATGGACATCTAGGGGAAGATTAAAGTAAAAGCAGCACCTGTAAAAATGTACGCATCGCCAGAATTGCTAAAATGTTAAAATAAAGCAAACAGAGGTGATTGGTCTCTTTGTAAGACGTGCCCCAAAGAAACAAACTCCCCCGGGCTATGAAGATATTGAATAATTTCTCACAAGTTGCCAATCATAATGACACATCTGTTGCTAAAAGCCTAAATATATGCAATAAATTGTCATGTTTTATTTATTCGGCTTAATAACACACCCACTGTATTGTTGTGAGAAAAAGATAAGTAATCTAAAGCCGGTTGCCCAACTTAATTAACTTTTCCATTTTCAACTGCTAAGGCTTCAGAATGTGTTTGTGAAGAATGTTTTCTGGAAGCCCAAGAGGTCTGACATGGAAGCCCATTTAAACTGTAGAGAATTACACCAGCAGGACCACGGTGGGAACCGAATGAGAGCAGACACGTTCCTCAGGGAAAATTCCCCCCTGAGCGCACAGAGCACCTGTGAGCCCACGGCGGCAGGTGGAGGACTGGTGCAGGGGACGGCTCCGCTCACACCTGCGCTGTCGCCCCACACCTCTCATTCTGTTCCCGCCAGACCAACTTTGAGCTCCAGCCAGTCGTCATGGGAGACGCAACGCTTTTGAGGCCCCCCCTCAACGTTGACTGGAGCAGACAAAGAAACTGCCTTTTTCAATCAAATATTGGAAAATGGGAACCCTAGGGTAGACTTTGTTCACCCAATTCAATGAAAGTCTCTATTGCAGTTGTTGAAAGAGTGTCCTAGTATTAATTGTACAAATGTTTTGACATATTCAGAACAAATTGATGTGACCACTAGTACAAAGTTGGCAAAGATAAATCATTAAATGTAACCCCATAATATAAAATACCCAATAACTTTCTTATCCAAAACCCCCATTTTTTTCTTAAACTTTGGATTAAACCGGTGATTTTGAAAAATTGTGTCTCTTCTGTTAATGCTATTGTTCCAAAATAAATTGAGGCTGAAGTTTACTCAGACTTCATTCAAAAGATTTACAAACCCACTATGGTACAGTCGCCACCTAAACTCTTGTATGCATTCAACCTGCTGCCACACAACTAGGTAATAATGTAACACACAGGTAAGTAACACCCTGAATATGAGTTTGTATACTTGTGGTGTGTTATATTCTAAGAACCACACTACAGGGCATAAACACATACTGCCATCCCCTTGATGCATCTAAAGTGTTTATAAGCACTGTGGCCAATATGTTTATTTTAAATGTTTCTTTATTCCTTCAGGTTTGTTGCATGTAAACCACACAATGATCTCGTGTACAACCCCCCCCTGCACCTAACGGGGAGGCTTTTCAGCTTGTCCTGTCATCTAATTAGGGAAATACAAACTGTGTGTCAGTCACCTGTGGTCAGTGGAGAGAGGTAATTAGGGCATTTGCTAATTGCCATCACGACGAGCTGCATGTGCCCGTGCCTGAGTCAGTGCAGGAAGGCGAGGGGAGGCGGCAGCCCTTGCATGACCGAGGTGTGAAGAAAAGCACTCAAGCAACGGCACGCAGTCTGCACGGCGCCAACGGGGAGTGACAACTCGCTTGTTTTACACGTACCTTCAGAACTACGAAGCAAAGTGTTTTGTCGAAAACAAAAAGCCTTAAAAGTTTACTTTGTGCGAGAACAGAACAACAGCTGAGGTGTAATTGTCCCGTATTAATTAATAATTGTATTAATTGACAGTATTTATCTAAGGTGTGCGACAAAATAATATTTACCAATACTGTATTATAACTGCTACGTTATTATAACTGCAGTTTTTCCAGTTAGTAGCACAGTAATTACTTGCTCGTGATTAGGTATTACTTGCTTTTTCATAATGATTATATTAATAAACATATGTGCAAGAATAAAATTTATTTTAAATGTGATTATCTGATTATGATCACAAAATACATAAAATCGTTCATATATATATATATATAGACACACACACAGACACACATTATGTCATATTATTATAGTTAGGATATAGTATAGAAATGCAAACATGATATTAGATCTCTTTGGATTCAGTATACACCCTGAAATGTTGTCCGCCCCTGGCTGCCAGTCAGTGCCGTGACTCTGCCGCTCTCTGAACCGAGCTCCTCTGTGTGTGTGTGTGTGTGTGCTCCGCTGTTGCTGCCCTTTGATCCCTGCATTAGTGTTAGTTAGGGGCTCGGAGACACACACTTACACAGAGAGCAGCCATAGTCAAGGCACGGCAACAACAACACCACCACCACCACCTCCTCCTCCCGTGTTCCAATTCCCAACAATACACTCTAAACCGAGGACAGCCAGGTGCACGACAAGTCTCTGCCATCAGACACTCGCCTACAATTTCAATGGAAAAAATCATTTTTTCTTCTTATCCCTAAACAAGGAGGAGAATGTGAAAAAGGGGGAAAATGCCCAGGAGGAAGCAGGAGCAACCTAAGCGCCTGCCTTCACGTAAGTCGATCTCTGGATTTGTGAGATTTTAATGGTTCTCCGTGTGTTTTGCGCAGTAGTTTAGGGTTAAAGAGGTGAAACAAAGACACGGCGTAGGTTATTTCTTCTTTTTTAGGTCTGTGCTAGGCAGCCATGTTGGCGATGAGTAGCTAGCCAGTGAGTGTGTAACGAGTGTCTTTAATACTAAATGATCGATAAAGGTCCCGTTCTCCAAAAGGTTGTGTTCAGTTAGCGTGTGTATTGCCTGTTAATGGCTTTATGGCAGAGCGTTTTCGTGAATCTGTCCATGGAAGTGTGTCTCGCTCTTGGAAGCGAAAGGGGAGGATCTGAGAATCTGGCCGCAATAAAATGAAGGGTCAGTCGGATCAGACAAGGCAGGCTAGACTCAGGCTTTCATGCCCCTACGTTAGCAGCAATACAGAGACCCAAAGCCGCTTGTTAACTTATTTTCTCTTTTCACGTAAAACATAAAACTTTCTTACTATAGAAAGAACGGAACAGTTCGCCTGCCGTCGTATTCTTTGTATTGCTACGAAACGTTTCGGTGTCGGATAGGATTTTTAAAAGCTGAGGTATTTTCTTCCACCCCTCCCAGTTCAGAAGGGTTCATGTCTGCAAGCTGCCTGTGTCAAAGCCATGGTCGGTCACCTGAAGTTCAGGGTTTTTTTCCCTTCCCTTTCAGCCATTCATTGCAGACAGACCGCGATCAATAACGTAGGCATGAAAACATTAATGGATGTTTTCTAACTGTTGAGCTGACACGCGACGAAAATGTGTAAATTGGTGGAACATTTAATCATACACGAAGATACTAGTCATCGGTATTTTGTTAATTTGACCCTAGAAGCTAGGAAGATTGTCCTTTTTATTAGTCGAGTAATAAAGAAGTGCTGTTACACCCATTGTCCGCTAGAGGATCCTTATTGTAGACTGTAGAAACATTGATCAGAGGACTTGAGTGTAGCAATTCTCCTGACCTGAAGCAAAATTTGAATGCAGAAAAACGATTGACTTAATAATGAAACTCGATGGATGAACTAAATTCATAAACAAATAATACCTATATTGTATGCGCTGGTAAATTGAGTGTAAATGTAAAATAAAAATGTGCGAACAAAAAATCTATTATAAAATTGCTAATATAAATACTATTGACAAAACAACGGATTCACAAGTCTTAAAACCTTAGACTGGCGTCCTTTAATTTATGTAGTGCATACGTTGTATGCCTTGAGATTGATATTTTACACAGGATTTATGTAAAACGGATCGTAAAGTCTCTATATCTGCATATTAATTGAAAAGGGGATAAATTAATTTGGGTTGAGTATTGGATTTACATAAGTGAAACATTAGGTATGAGTTATTTGGAGTCTTTCTTAAACACGGAGAGCACGGAGTTTTCAGAAATTCCCCTGTACAAAATGTTACACAACAATAAATAAAATAATTGGTTTCACAATGTGGTTGTCGCTTCATCCATCACCAGTCGGCATACTAGATCCCAGTTATTAGGATCGATCTGAAAAGAAATCAGTTAAGTTTATTTGTTCACTTCTGGATATCATGGCTGCCCTACACCTGAGTAGGTGACGGCGTGGGGTTATCGCATACTGGTCAGTTACTGACGCTACTGTACTACTGTCAGTAGTGTCTGTTGGACATTGCAGGAATTTCTTAAGTATATACATATATGTGAGTGTTTTCAGGTCTAAATTCTTTTTCCGTTTCATGGGCAGTATTATTAGGATTTAATTTAAACGGAAATGCTTTGAATGGTCTTCTGGGTGAAAATCGCTACCTGTAATGAATGAGGTTCTAGACAGAGCCTACTCATATCTAAATATGGGGTGGCTTATGATTTCATGTGAACTTAAATCCGTACACGATGCAGTGATTTTTCTTACAAATAGTCACAGAGCTTTTAGCACGGTTCGACGCGCTGCTATTGAGTTAACGCAATGCAACTTCATTGGCGGAGCGACAGTTTTCAGTGCGTACGTATTGGTGAAATAAATCACTGAGAGACCAGGTGCTCCTACTGCTGTGACTGAAGTTGGTTTGTGGAGTGGGTTCATCAGTGCACCGGCTCAAACACAGATGATCTGAGCTGTCACTGTTGAGACGTATATTTATAGTAAAGGAAGTTTTCTTTTTCTACATTAAAAACCACTCCATTACTTCAGAACCCTGTACCAAGTACAGGGCTATATTCTTCTATCAGTTTATTTATATATATATATATATAATCTCTCTGAAAGAGATTTTAAAATATTTTGAAATATAGACTAAGTTAGACTAAGTAGACATAAGTAGCCTAGCTCATTATCAAGTCTCCTTGGTAGTTTGGCCATCGCTACTCAGTTACACAGTGTTTACCTAAATTCCTTTACTTCTCCCTATTTGACTCTTGTAAATCCGAAAATCCTAGGATGCAAAATAAGAGAAGGCGACTGAGGCCAGCGCCTGTCTGAGTGGCTCGGCGCCTGTCTAAGTTGCCAGCGTCTGTCTGAGTGGCACGTCACCTGTCTGAGGCCAGCGCCTGTCTGAGTGGCTCGGCGCCTGTCTGAGGCCGGCGCCTGTCTGAGTGGCTCGGCGCCTGTCTGAGGCCGGCGCCTGTCTGAGTGGCTCGGCGCCTGTCTGAGTGGCTCGGCACCTGTCTGAGGCCAGCACCTGTCTGAGTGGCTCGGTGCCTGTCTGAGTGGCTGTCTGAGGCCGGCGCCTGTCTGAGTGGCTCGGCGCCTGTCTGAGGCCAGTGCCTGTCTGAGGCCGGCGCCTGTCTGAGTGGCTCGGCGCCTGTCTGAGGCCAGTGCCTGTCTGAGTGGCTCGGTGCCGTACTTTAATGGCGTGTCACCGGCCTCTCTTCCTTCTTGGTGGTTATAACGACCTTGGTCAGACAAGGGCTCGAAAACCTTGGTTTAAAGGGGAACAGAAATTGAGGGGTTTTTCATCTTGCACTTGGCATCCGGTTCACCCCGGCACGCCTGCCAAAAAGCAACTTTTCCCTGGCTCTCGGACGGTGCCCGCCCGAATCGAGCGCCGCTGGCTAATAAGTCAGGCTTTTTACTGAGAAGTGAGTAAAGAGGCGCGACGTGAAGATGGTGGATGTCCGTGTTCCCGCATGGTACGGAAACCCACTGCAGCTGTCGCTGTGAGATGTGACCTGCCACGGCGTGATTAAGGGTTGGGAAGGGTCCCGTGATTAAATCGGAAGTTCAGGAGGTCGAGTTCTGGAATTACAATGGAGGGTCTTAACGGTTACTCGGCCCGGATCGGCCAGAGACTGAAACGTGTGTATATGTTGTGCGATAAGCAATTAATCTGGCTCCTTTGACGCGGAATACCTTAAAGCGCTCCAGTGGAGGGGCTTACCGGCGCCTTTTTACTCAGCTGAAGCAAGTTCACAACTCCTGAAGTTACCGCTCTGTGACGTTTAGCGTAGCCGTTGGTCTCAGGGAGAGATGTTTGAGAAAGACTGTGGAGAGAATGCAAACGTGACGTTTCCGGGTTTTCAGGCTAACCTGGTGAGAACTCCCATCCGGTAGCAGAAGTCCATTTAACGGCGGGCAAATTGTGCGGAACGAGTGTCCTCCTCCTCCTCCTCCTCCTCTGCAGAAGTCCGTGGCACTGAGAGCAGCCCTTTGGCTACAGTGGGCTCCATACCAAGCAATAACAACGTCACCGCAGCACCAGGCCTCAGTGTTGGCAGCAGTTCATAAGGAACAGCTCGTCGATTCACTCCGGGGGGCGGGGGGCGGGGGGCGATCTCTCTGTTGTCTCACACCACACAAGTGCATCCATCCTCCTCAGGACGGGGCCCTTTTACTGGCGGCTGTGCTGGGAGACGGGGAGCAGGGAGTTCTGGGTGAGCTCCAGTCGTCCAGTTGCCAGACAGCAGCGCTAAAAAGGAGGTGATTTATTATACGGCTCCGTGTTTCAGTCTCTCCGAGGGGGAGGAGGTTGGGGGGTAAATTGCTGATAATTAAAGCGCGCCGCAGATCGTCTCCAGGAAGAGAACTTCGACTCGCAGTGCTTGCGAGCCCGCATATGTAACTGCTCTCCGAGAAAACCGAGGCCCGTTTTTTGGGGCCGTGTCGCGTGTCGCGTTGCTGGCGGAGTTGAGCGGCGGTGGAGGTGCGTCGCCTCTGAGTAGATCGGGTGACGCCCGCGTTTCCGACGCGGCGCACCATTCCGGGTGTCCCGCGGCAGGCGTTTAAAGAGCGTTAGTGGCGTTAACGGCAGCCCAACAGCTCTGTTTAGGTTTGGGGTTTTTCATTTTGAACAACACAGGGAGTGGAAGGGGTGAAAATAAAGCCAAGCATTTGTTGAAATTGCGAGGAATTGGCAGTTATCACAGAGAGGCATGTATTGTCAGCCAGAGTGCAGATGTACAAAGTTAAATTCAAGACATGAAGTCATGGCTTTGAAAGCAATTGTCAGCGCACAATAGGTTATTTATGACTCCAGAATGCACACAAGTCCTGACATGAATTCAGCGATGCATAAAATATCATTCGATTTGCACATGCAAATGAATTCATGTAAAAAAATCATTGGTTTTTTTTTTGTTGTTAGTAGACAAGGGCATCTGGACCTTTTGGTTCTTGTGTGATTGGTTCTGTGGACCATAGAGAATTATGTGACAGCGGGGCTGGAGCCAGGATTTCGTCTTGGACTCGCGGGGGGTGGTATTCACCCTTCCCGTTTTAATGCGTTTTCTGCGGTTCATCCGCTGTTGAACCCGAACCCCGTGGCTACGCCCCTGTGTGACAGGCAAGGTAAGCGTTTGTGTTTGAAGAGGGGCTCTGTACCCACGCTGAAATACTACAGTTCTGCGCGAGCTGTTACGGCTGACCTGCCAGGCGTTCGTGTGAACTGGTGAGAAAACGACGAGGGCGTGAAAGTTGTCGGGAGAGAACGCGGAGAAAAACATCAAAGCTCTCCGAATCCGCTTGGACAATGCCGGATTGTTTTTTGATTGATACAGAAAATATTTTCAGGCGTCGATGATGCCACAGGATGCGAGCTGTAATTAATCCGGTGGGTTTTTCTAGGCAATGAGAAACAGACTTGCTCTGGTTTTCTTGCTGCGAGGCAATCCTCTCTGAACCCCCTTAAAAGCCTAATTTGGTGTATACCAAGTCTGAATTAGCCAGGAACTTCGCCGTTTCCCCCCCTCCCTGAGAACGTTTTCACCTAAGCTACATTACAGGTGTTTGTTTTGTTTATTGTGGTTTCCCCTGATGTTGCGATTTTGAAAATGAATGACAAGGTGGTCAAAAACCAAAATGCCTGACCTTTTCCCGTGCTAGAGATGGTTGTCATAGAGATAGTTTGGCTCCTACAAAATTGAATTAATAGTCCCATTGTTTAACTGCGGCTCTGAATTGGTTGGCTAAAGAGCTCACCGATGATGGTAGCTAAACGCAGAGATAGTCGACCAGGTGATCTGCAGTAAAAGAAGCTGCCTCTAGGAAATAGACGGACGCCGCTGAAAACGCTCCCCGGTTTTCCAGTTTTCCAGGAGGCCGCCTGTCCTGCTGTGAGGTGCTGTTTATTGGCCTTGGAGTGTCTCCGCGTTCCTGGGGTGACCGGGACCGGTCCTGATTGCTGTCTGAGTTGGGAGTGACGGGCTCATATTCAAACAGGCAGTGTGGGGGCTGTGCTGTCAAACACTCGTGTAAAAAA
>JAOYSI010000012.1:1072175-1095351 GCA_025775065.1 Hiodon alosoides | reverse complement strand
ATTAAGTTTAGGCTTTGTAATGCATACACATCATGGTGGCTGGTAGCTTATTCTAAAACCTGTCTATTCTTAAAATAGAAAACAGTCTACTTAACTGAAGTAACTTGACCCAGAGTAAACATTATTTCAGTCTAATGCATGAGAATACAAATCAGTGACAAAACATCGGTCTTTCCCACACTACCCTTATAGGGCTTACATAAAATTCAAATTAATATAGTTTTAGCATTCATGTACTTAAAGAGCAATACCATTTGATATTTGTTGTCAAATAAATTTGCTTTTAGTTTCAGATGGGAGGGAAATTGAATGAGAAAAATATGCATGTATACAAAACAAGATGACATGTCTTGTTTACCCCACCGACACCTCTAAGGTTTGACTTCACCTGGCTTCGAAGTTCACCGTAAATAATAACGAAAAGTGATTCCAGAATAAAGAATCAACGGATTCTACCATTCGGATCCTTCAAAATTTAACATCTAAATAGCGAACGTGGTAGTTGATCAAATCTGGATTCCTTCATGCCTTACTTCAAGTGGTGGGAAAACGTATTGGATATTTTTCCCACCACTGCACCTTTGTCTTACATAAAGCGATTATATATCTTTGCGATTATTAAAATAACCAGTAGATGGCGCCTTTTAACAACGTATTTACTACGTTTAATATTTTTTACACGAATACATTTGATCACGTCAATTTCTAACTTAAAAAAATATGCTACATGACATATATCAGGCTGTTCTCATTGCTAAATTCGTAAGAAAGATCCACAGCATTTCATTATGATTACAAACAATGAGGGTTTTCATATTCATATAATTACCTTTGCCTATTATCAGAGTACCATATTTGCACTGCACTCTGACACATGATCAGCTATTGTTGTTAATAACACCAATTGTGTTTTTGAGATAATTGGAGCTTAAACCACTTCTTAGAAAACCAATCAATATATATCACTAACATATCCATCACTAAGTAATGGTACAAATTGATCCAGAAGGCAGCTGGTCTCCAAGAGCAATCACATCTCATTGTAGTTTTTGTGCAAATCCGGAAGTATTCCTTTTTAATGTTCACGATCATTTTTCAAACACTACCTCCAAAAACATTTGATGGGCACTCCTAAGCACATCAGATATTGTTTAGAAACTCACGGGAAGAGGCGCTGCTCCCAGCAGGGAGTGCAACAAAGGAAGTGGCTCTCCTGCGTGAAAACTGACACCGTCGACAGACACTGCGTCCTGCTCCCAATTGGGGAGGTTATCAGAGGTCAGCTGACGTGGTGGCTGGCTAGTCCCAGGGCTGTTGCGGTGTCGTTAGAGTGCTAATCGACACTGATCGATGGCTTCGAACTCTGACTTGGGGGTTCGGGGGGGTTGTAAACTGCCTGGCGGGTGAAAGAACTGGGTGCTCATGGCCTTCCAGAGAGAAGCTGTAGTAGTGCAATTGGATTGGGGTGGTTAACTGCATTACCGGCAGCTGAACAAAGACCCATCAAACCGCTGTAGCAGCGTGCAACTGTCGGTGGAATCGATAAATCGCCAAAGACGACATCAGTAAGGCGGGAGGCAGCCCCAAATATAAAACATCACAAAAAAAAGGAAAAATTTAAATGATTCCAAGGGGAACAGACATAGCCTTCTATTAGTGTTGCATCTCACATCGCAAAGAAGCATGTCCGTAACAGCTGTTCTTTCTAAGCAATGTACTGTAATATTCAGAGACAGGAAACGTCATCACTGGTGTAAGTTCTACATTATAGCTCATTTCTGATGCAGACAAAAGGTCTACCAGGTTTGTTTTAGAACAGATCTATTTTTTGCCCCCAAGCTGTGTTTAGAACACAATGCAGGAAAAGGATGATGTAATCACCCTATCGCTTACAATTCTCTCCCCCAGATGTACAGTTCTCTGGAGGGGGATGATCTCACCACTTTCTATTGGAGGAGCCTCTGTCAGACGTGGCGGGCCACAGAATGTACGGTGAACCTCTTTCGAACGGAAAAAAAAAAGATGGTGGGAAGATGCAGAATCTCTTACTTCTTTCGGCTGAGTTTCACAGGCTGGTTTGTCTTTCATTAAAACGTTTTACCGCTTTGCTCAGCATGTGGCCATCTGTTATCCTTTGGGATCACTTCCCCATTTCCCATCTCCTGTGATTCTAAAAATAAAAATAAAAAATAATAATAAATCTGCAGCACTTCAGTTTACGGCCTTAAACACATCCATATAGCATGTCACCACATTATGCGGTGCGTTCCTTTGTTCAATTGTCTGTCCGTGCAAAAATATTTATGATCCCATGTCAGGGTCAAGTGAACTTGTAACACTTCACCTTTGCGTCTCTTTCACAGGCTTCCTCAATCATCAGGAGGACTGCAACAGACGGGACCACTTCTGACAAAGTACAACAATAAACCTGAAGAAGACATCTTTTTAACAGAGACATTATACATTATTACACAAATACTGTAGGACTACAGCGCCTTTACAGGCAGCAATAAAAACCCACTGAATTAACCAGATACAACCTCTTACTATTCTGTCAATGTGTGTACGTGTGTGTGTGTGTGTGTGTGTGTGAGAGAACGCAGACCACATAGGAGCACGCCGGCTGACACTGCTGTCCATTCTTTTCACCTGCCCTATGACTACAGCAGCTGCAGTCGCCTCCCCATGCACAGCCCAGCAAATTTGGCCACAAAACCGCTCCTCCGCTTGCCCCGGAGGGAGGAGACCGCCCTCCCAGATACTGCCCAGGGAAAAAGTGCATAGCTTCCAACTGTGCGATCGGCAGACACAGCCAGCCATCTGTGGGGAACTCTCACTTATATATGTACATGTGCAGCAAGCACATAAATAGCACGTTGCTCCTTTAAACAAGTACCAGTCATTACACTTGTGGTCAAATAAAAATCCTGCCACCTGTCTGAATTGCTGAGCCAGGTCAGTAAAAAACTTTCTGCAAGTGCAGAATGAGACCAGCTATTCAGCCATGAATGCTGAGCATGTGGAGTTCAGCAGGAAACACGAGAGAGCTATTTAACAGCATTTCAATAATGATGTCCATGACATTACTTCTACAACGACTTAAAGCACACAAAGGCGATGAAAGAAAAGATTCCTGAAAACCAAATCTCACCTAGAACCAGTCAAAGGTGAATTTAGATTGCCAGCGGAAAGCTTTCTGCTTAGCAAATCAGAGCATTTTACGTGTCAACCTAAACTTAAAAAAAGGCCATTTTACGCAAGGTAGTAAAAGTGGGTCCTTTTTCGGGTAGCCACGTTGCTATTGGACTCTGGCAGGAACGAAGAGCTGTGACAGAGATGGAAAAGGTGACGACCCCGTTGGTGTCCTTTTTTCCCCTGCCCAAAGGCACAAGGCAGCCAGCTGTGTGATGCCTGTGGGAAAACAAGACCCTGCCTTCACCATGAAACAACCCTCCCAAGCCATTCAACGCGTTTGCAATTTCACAGAAGGAAAAAGTTTCACACACTTTCTACCCTGGTCAAAAAGTCAATAGCCAACGGGGAACAGGCCTGCGTCCAACAGTGAAACAGTGGCTTGTGGCCATCGCCATTTTCACCACTCCCGGCCATGCTGATTGGTTTCTATCAGTTACATTTGGGATACCCTCCAGTCCATAGATCAAGGACTAAGTGCTTGGACCGACCATTAATTAGAGGTCCCTGTTAAATAAATCAACTTAATTGAAACAGACTTCTAACAAGCAATTTCTAGGTCAATTTATGCAATCAGCAAAGTGATTTGATAAATAGTCAATAAATACACATTTAAAAGCATGACAACTGACCCTAAACTGTAGTTTATTATAATGGGAAGAAAATTCTGTACAGGTGGGAATAGTATTGGTTAAAGTTTAGCAGTTTTTCACCAGAAATAACAACATTTGTGAAGAATAAAGACCCCGTAGTTTGAAACTTGCAGGTAGTTTGAAATTCATCTGAACCTAATAGGATAAGCCCACATTTTAAAAGGTTTGTTTAAATATTTTTGACTGCTTGTTTCATATAAAAGAAAAAAAAAATTACTTTCGATGTCAAGGCAGAATAAATTGCTTAAACACAAACTACCTTGAACACTGAAGTAAATAAAACATTATAAAGATTGTTCCATTTAACATTAACCTTGACCGAGCTTTGACTGTTTATGCATTTAAGTGACGCTAAGAATAGTATGAAATGTTCTCAGTATTACACAAGAAACGAAAACTCAGTTAATGGGCGTTGGATTTGGTCATAATCAGATACCTGTACCGCCAAACAATCACACAACACGCTGAAGACCCACCGAATCCGGGGGCATCCCCCACCTAAAGTAACCTGGGGTGGTCGACATATCTGCCTCTTCAACTTTCATCACGCTCCCGACTCGCACTGTTTTCCCAGATTTCACATTCACGTGCAGCTTGCTCTCCGCCTCACTCAGACATTCTGTCGCCAGCCGCGTGACGTAACATGCGCTAAGACCTTCCACTCTGAATGGTTTCCCTCCGCCGTACAACAGCCTTGAGGATAATCTAGACCCAGTGCCGTATTTTATTTTACAGTCATGTGTACAGAAAAGCAAGCATGCACATATGTATATCATATGTAGTTTACTTATATTTCACAAGGAAGTGTATTCCCTTTAGAAAAAAAAACAGATTTTTTTTATGGTTTTGCAATATACAGTGCTCACTGTCTGGAAAAAAGCCATACATTAGATAAACAAACATTTAATGAAGTAGGTGGATTTAGTTTTTTCGTCTCGTTTCTAGGCAATAATTCATAATTCATGTGCAAAATGTCTCACGGTCCTGAGTTAAGTAGCGTGTTAAGTATACGCGTATACCGTTCTTCTTGCGAATGCGTATCCTATATAAAGTGACAATGACGTCAGAAAACTGGGTAACATTTCCATGCCTTAATTTCACCTGCTTTCCCGAGTTGTCTACTTCAATGCATTGTCATAAAATATTTACGAGCCAGATGTTATGAACCAATAGTTTTTAATCTGACACGCATGTAGGAACAGCGTTTTATCTATTCCTTAAAATCATAATTCAACAGATGGCACGACGTTGTCCCGTAGCAAGGATTTTATATATTTGCAATTAACAAATTTGGAAGTGTCTATTCGATATCAGTTGAGTACTATGTAAAGTGTATACACAAATTAAGAACTAACGCGTTTATTAATTTATATATTTTGAAATGTACAATATATAATAATGGTATAGCCTATTCCCTGCCAATAGAGTCCCTATTACAAAGCAAATGGTTTCGTTACACGGTTCCTATTTACATATTTATAATTATGTAAATATAAGATTATATTTAAAATCTTTTGTGATTTTAAAGAAATCTATGGCGATAATAAAATAAAATAAATACTGTAAACCTGGACTTGAGAAGTCAAAATATTGAACGCAACCTATAAGCAAGGGATTTGGGACATAATTTGATTCGTTAAATGGTATTTCCATTGTGTCTATAAAAGACAAATAGAAAGCGTTAACAGAATCAGCTCGGCCATTGGTGATACTAAGTTATAAAAAGAAAAATTACGACTTTCAGTAGGTAATGTAATATTTTATATCAGCTTCAGTTTTACAACTAACAGGAAGTTCTATTCGTTCCGGGTGTGACAATAAACTTGGCAATAAACTACAGAAACAAATATTGCCTGTACTAGCAACGCACAGGGGGCAGCCTCTTAAAACTCATCGAAAGACTACATTGTTATAACGTTACATAATCCATTCCACGGTGCATGAAACGTTAGAAGTGTGAAAGTAGGGCTTGTTACTCGCGGACCGCCCCATTTTTGTACTCCGCGGCATGATATTGAAAGCCGTGCGGAGGGTGCGGCGGCTCGCGACTCACTGACGCCAGGGCGAGCACATCGAGCCAGGGAGCTGAAAGTGAGCTTTGGAGAACTCGAAAAAGGAGAGAAGGTAAACTTTACTTTCAAGAACGTATTAGTAATGGATATCATTTCATTCTAGCTATTCACTTAATGTTTTTCCGTTTTATTGTGAATTATGTTTTGTCTTTAGTACCTTCAAACTTTACTGTAATACTTGGTATTTCATATTGTTTAAATTGTCTGCAATTTGTTAAAATACGCATGAAACGGTCTAAATGTTAGAAATATGCTGTAGTAATAACCGCAATTGTAATATCACTATTTAAAATTTGCATCAATCATGAAGTTGTATTATCTAGTTTTTTCCCCTTTTATGCAATTCATTTTTTTAATAATGTGCTATTGATCGTACAGGCAAGAGATATGCAAGAGATTCACAGGTTCCATAGATAACAATCTCAGTTTACTCAGAGGGTTATAATCTTTGATAGACATCATTCTCAACTTTGCCTTAGTGGATTTTGATTAGAACTAGTGTGCTGGATAAAAATATTAAGCCAATACTGCCAGTGCATCCGATTTAAGTTCCCTTATTCTAAGTAATGCAATAAGAGAAATCTCCGGGGCAGGGACTGTCGCTCACAGTGTGGAAACTGACAGGCGTTGATTCTGCTGGTCATCTTTGTGTTTGTAGGTAACGCGTAAATCAAGGCTGCTATAAGACCAGGGCTGAGCAGGTCAAATACATCCACTTTGTATCCAGGCTTCTGAAGTTAATGCTCAGTGTGTGTTTAATTACTCCTAAAACGCAGAGGCTGGTATAGCCAAGGCAGCTCAGGGCAGATCTCCTGATATCACTGAAGATGGCATATCAGATTACTCAAAGGACGTAAATTCGTCCTTGCCCTGAATTGGATTTGATTGTTTTTCCCCCCCTTTCCATTCTTGACATATGTCTATTCTGTGTGTGTGTGTGTGTGTGTGTGTGTGTGTGTGTGTGTGTGTGTGTGTGTTTTATAAGGATATCTCTGTGGATGTTGAGCGTGAAGTACCAGTTTCGTACATTTGATGTGCAATTTTCATGGTATTCTTGGATTACTCAACGTCCAGCTTCATGCGAAACGCGCCTCTTTGATGTCTTCATGCCTCGCTAATTCTGTTTGGGTGCGGATTCTTCTTTTAAAGTTGTCCGTGTTTTTCTTACTGTTTGTTTGCTACAGATATCCAATAATACTCAAAACCCTTTGGCCTAACCTGATGTACATTGGCAATGCGTAAAATCTTTACCTTGTAGATTTCGGGATCTAGTAATCTGGTCTAAAGAGCTTGCATAAATGCCTGAAAGAGAACGTTTCTGCTTTAGTCAGCTGGAAAAAGGCCTTGGTGCATTCACCCCTTGTTTTGAAACAATCTGGCGGTCTCCTCATCATTTGCACAGATTCCAACACATGGCACAGCTAGATAACGATATTCAAACTTATCCAGGGAGTGAGCTGGCCTAATAGAGCCATGACGCCAAAATCTTTATGAATGATTTTGGGAATTGTAACTTTTTTTCCCCTGGCCATATGAATGGTCTGTCTGAGGTTGCGTGACTGAGTGTTTACCATGCCGCTTCAATGCAGTGTAGAAAGGGCATGCTCGTCCGTGGGGTTATATCTGTATCTCTCCTCAAACAATGAGACTGGAAACGATTTGTGTTTGTGGTTTGCCCCACGGATTCAGCCAGGTTTATTTTGGTCGTGGCCAGTGTGCGACTTGTCGGTTAAAGAAGGGTGTCGATCTGCACTTTGTGTGGTGGATGAATCTGCAGAGAAGTCTCCGCATTAGTCCTGGGAAGAGGGAACTATTGCTAGGGTTAAGAATAGCTATTGTTTGCACTGGGCCGACACTGGGACTGGCAGGTATTTGACACAGCCAGCGCAGCACAGAGCAGCCGCGCGCACGTGTTAAACAGCATTATAGCATCTCTCCCCTCAGCCCTTTTATTGCGGATGGCTCAAGTGACCAGAAGCTAATGGAGGGCCCCATCTAGCCTTGATAAATAATGTAAGTTCTTTATAATGCAGAGTCCCCCCGGGGGGATTGCTTGGAGAGCATCATTACCTCCTCCTCATCCTACAGGAGGTCCTAAATTGATTAACGGCACTGAACCAGCGCAAAATGATACATGGGCCTAGCAACGGGGGGTCAGCTTGTCAAAGTCGTGCGATCACAGCCCATTAGCCGGGCCCATTTGGCCCGCCGCTGCCGCACGCACGCACAGAGGAGCCCCGGATATATATCGCCAGCCGGCATCAGATGCCATTACGGCCCTCGGAGAGCGACTGCCGGCTGGCATCTGTGCTGCAGCCGGGAGGTGAAAGTGCTCCGTCGGATCCAGTTATTATGCGCGTCGTTTTCGATTAATCCGCCCGGTCGGGGGACACGGCGGGGAGCGGAATGTCAAACGTGCGGTGGGGGGTCGCGGTGGCTTAAAAAAAAAATGGCGTACATTATGTAATTTTAAAACGGAATTAAAGTAATTGGTTGTTATTGGTGGCCCCTCGGACGGTTCCGAAAGGTGCTTAACGAAGACGGGGATGACAACGTTAAGCATGTCTGTCACTGGTGATAATGGAGTGTGTGATTGAGATGGGAGGGAAGGTGACACACAGGGGTGTCTCTGTGGGCTTGAAGTTAGCGATATGTGTGGTTTGAAGCTGGTGTTAAGATGCACAGGTACAAGAAGGCACTTTTTATTGTGGCTCATGCTGGAATAGTGGGTCAGGGGAGGGTTGAGTGGGTCAGAGCAGCTCTAAACAATGTCTGTCCTGCTGTACACGACCCGAGAGGAGAGGAGTAAGGGTGCCAACAGAACCGCCGTTGTCTCAAGCGTCAGTACAACTACAGTTTCTTGTAAGAACATGACTGTCCTGGTGGCGTGGGACCCGAACACTGTAAAAATGTGGGGGAAATCCAGCCATGTGACTGTGCACCGGGGCCCACATGTTAGAATTTGCTTTCCAGGAATCTGCACTGCCCTTGAATTTGATAAAATTCTGTTCTGGTTTTTTTAATATCAGCTTAACTTCCAGGCTTTCGGCGCTAATCAATGCGCAGCACTGCGTGTGCCGATTGGCGAGCATATCACCCCCTGCCGTCCTCGCCTCGGGCCCCTGTGCCTCTCGGGCCCTGTGCCTCTCGGGCTCGGGCTCTCACTCCCTGGAGCACCTCGGCTTGTTTGGAACGGGCTTCCGTCAGTACTGCTGAAAACTCATTGCTGATCTACTGTTTACTACCCCTCTGCATCTGCCTTCTCATTTCTTGGTGTTTTATCTGGATTACCCCAACACACACACAGAGTATAAATAAATCATATCACAATGACCTAATTTTCCTCTTTGACACCCTCGCCCGCTCTGTCGGGGGTGAACGGGTGAGGCCTGCAGCAGATCCACCTGTGGAGAACAACAGTGGACCCACAAAAAAAAAAGAGGAGGAAGTGATGTCGTTCAGCGACGCGGCAGGAGATGAATCCCTCGCTCGCTCCCTGAGGGGCCGTGCGAACAATGTGGAAAGTGGCAGTGGAGCGTGCGGCGGCCACTCTGAGGATGTCTCCCCTCCAAGATGTTTCCTTTGATGCAGCACTTTGATTCGGAGGCGTTTCCCTCACCGAGAGGGTCCCCCTGATTTTTAAATTAGTCGCTGCAGTGGGAGCGGACCACCAGGCTAAATATAGGCGGACCTTTCGGCTTTCCTGTGGCTGAGGCCTGTGATAACGGGGCCCGCCCGCCCAGCACCGGCCCTCCTCCTGACTGTTGTAAACAGCACCTGTTTTCGGAGAACGTATCGCAGTCCGCGAGCTGCTCTTTATGCAGTCTTTGATACCGATTAAAAATAGCAATCTCTAAGCGCCGACCCCAAAAATAAAATATCTTCTGTGAAAGCTGATGATTGCCGGGGAGAGAGAGGAGAAAAAAGAGACGCTTGATGATGTTTTCATTTCCCGTAATGGGAAACTGAATCCGCCACTGCGTTTACTGTCAGGGAGGCTTCTCAGTGACTCACTATCTCAAAAAAGATGATGTGCATCTGAATATGTCTGCCATGCGTTTGCATTGGAGGAGAGGGTGCTGCTGGTAAAATACACTAATTGGCATTGATATTGAGAGAGAGAGAGATTTGAGTTTTATAGCCGAAGGCCTCGTGTGACGTTGGACTAACTGCACCGAAGCCAACATCGCAGCCTGAGGTCTAACGCTTTGATAAAGAAGCTTAACGCTGGTAGAATAAAGAGCAGAGTCTGCAGTGACACAGTCTCCCTGCTGATTCTCGTGCACTCCAAAGAAGTGTGGCGTTTAATACTTTGCGCTTTCATTCCCCCTAACAAAAACAATCGAATGCTTATAATATTAAACGGAAAATTGCTGTTACGGGGTCACAATGACAGGGTGGCATGTTTGTTGAATAGCACTCTTGTGAAATATTCTATCTACAAATCTGATGTAAGCCCGTAAATAACAAATGTTCCTTGAAATGTATTTATTTTGTTCTTGAAAACGGTCTTTGAGAAAAAACTATGAATGATCAATAATCTTTGGTGTATATCCAACTCCTCATGATTCATATAAACTAACTTGCCATTGGCAAAAAATGTATTCGTTTTGACAGAGGCAAGCACGTATTCTGTGCTTCATTAATGTGAAATCGCTGTAGAGAGCTTTAGAAGAAGGACAAGTCTACATATGCTGTTGTTCATTGTGACTACGGTGGCGTTGATTCCGAGAAGCTGTAATAAAATGACATCATTCCCGTTGGAGTCCAGGATGTTCTGCCAATTCGAACGTTTGCTTCCTGGAGTTTCATTCTGCGTGGGAGGGCAGTGTTCTGTTGTGTTACCCGGGATCATCAGCTTTGAACTGAATGTTTAAAAGCTGTCTGTGTGACTGCCTTTCAGGAATTCCTTTGTGTTCGCAGTGGATGCAACAGACCTCCATATGTCTCTTTTCAGGTGTGCGTGATAGATGTGTTGATCTGCCCTGAAGGCCCGAGGACAACTTCAGACTCGCCTGCGTCTCTGCCGCCGCCGCCGCCGCCGCCATCAGACGAGGGAGGAGAGCCACTCCGTCTCAGCCGGCTCAGGCACCCAGGAGCGCCTCAGTCCACCAAGTGCCGGGGGGAGGCCGGGGGCCATGAACGTCACCAGCCTGTTCTCCTTCACCAGCCCGGCCGTGAAGCGGCTGCTGGGCTGGAAGCAGGGCGACGAGGAGGAGAAGTGGGCGGAGAAGGCGGTGGACGCCCTGGTGAAGAAGCTGAAGAAGAAGAAGGGCGCCATGGAGGAGCTGGAGAGGGCGCTGAGCTGCCCCGGCCAGCCCAGCAGCTGCGTGACCATCCCCCGCTCGCTGGACGGCCGGCTCCAGGTGTCCCACCGCAAGGGCCTGCCCCACGTCATCTACTGCCGGGTGTGGCGCTGGCCCGACCTGCAGTCGCACCACGAGCTCAAGGCCCTGGAGTGCTGCGAGTTCCCCTTCGGCTCCAAGCAGAAGGACGTCTGCATTAACCCCTACCACTACAAGCGGGTGGACAGCCCCGGTAAGTAGCCGCTAGATACTCTCAGGCTTTGACAGCTGTCTCTTAAGTGCCAACAGTGGAAGTACCGTTGTTGTTAGTGGGTATTTGGCTTGCCAGCGTTCAGCTGAATTAATACAGTCAAAGAGGATATAATATAATATAATAATATCTTTCCTAAATGTTGCCTCTTTATCTTTTAGTATCTTTGACTGTTGCCTTGGGGTTCAAAGTAGATGTCTGAGAGAAAGAGACAGTTTGCTTTTGTTGTCGGATTTGAATTGACCAACTTCAATAAACAATAAAACAATAAAGGGTTGAAAACCCTTCCTATGCCTTTATCGTCCGACCACGTGTCAGTCTATCTGTGTCCCCCACATGGGTTCTGCAGATGTGCCTCCCTCTCTCTTTCTCTCTCTTTCTCTCTCTCTCTCTCTCTCTCTCTCTCTTTCTCTCTCATCCTGCGTCTGTCTGCCAGGCGCCTTTCCGATTGAACTCAGCAACGAGAGAAATGCACGGCGCGTTTCTGTTCGCTGCACTCTCGTTTTTTTTCCTCCAATTGTGCAGCTAAAAATCTTTTGCACTGGTATTAGTTTCCCTTGACCGGGCGGAGAGAAAGAAAGACATCAAACGCCCGGTTTCTGTCGGCTAAGCAGAAGATGAGGGTCAGCTGATGAGACGCAAACAGCTGTCCGCAGGGTGCAACGGGGGGGCGGGGGTGGCGAGGGCTCGGAGAGAGGGGCGGCAAACGGGAGCAGGAAATTCCAGCCGTTGAGAATGAGCGCTTTGTTTTGGGTCTGCTCGGCACGGCGGGCTTCTTTGAAAGGCCCCTGAGGAAGAGCAGGGCAGGAAGCCCACACAATGGGAGGAAGGAGTGGCTGTACGCCTCACACTTTGTTTAGTGTGGTTTGGGGGCGGTGGGGCGGGTGCTGGAGCACCTGTCCCATCACACCTTCCTCTTGACCTTGTTTGCCGCTGCAGCCGAGCAGTCTCCCCCGGGCAGTGGTCTGGCGTGGGGCGTGCCGGCCCACTACCAACCGCGGAATAAAAGTCAGGGTCAAAAGTGTGCTTTTCCCCTCCTGGTAACTGCACCGTGACCAGCCGTGAGGACGAGTGGTTGTCTTTAGATCTTCATTGTACTTAGTATGTAGTACTACTGTAGTATGTCTGAGAAATAAGAGATGGAATTCCTTACCGCTGTTTACAACATACACATTGTAAAGGTTGACACCTTGCATTCTGTATATAATATTTGTGTAAGTCCTTAATACCTACAAAGAGCTCAACTCAGAGATGTTGTTTTAGTACAGAATGTCTGGCCAAGAGGCAAAAGTGCACTGAAAACACAATCTACAAGCTGCGATTTCAAAAATGTCAGCGGCAACTGCAGTCAGCAGAAAGACAGGGCCTTAATTAAAGGAACCGGCTGTCCTGGCCCTGAGTCGGGGTCTCCACAGCCAACTGGACTGAGGGGCTTACTTCAGCCAGACAATCATGGCTTCTGCAGTTAAGCAATGCCTTAGGGTACAGGAAAGACTGAAGTGAAATGGAAAATAAAGCTAAATAAAACTACCGTAGACATACTGTATCACTGGCTTTTCTTTGAATTATTTGAGTTTTGATATGAATGTATCCCCCCCCCCCCCTTTACAGTGTTGCCCCCAGTGCTGGTGCCTAGGAACAGCGAGTTCAACGCCAAGCACAGCATGCTACCGCGGTTTCGCAACCCGCTCCACCAGAGCGAGCCGCACATGCCCCACAACGCCACCTTCCCGGACTCCTTCCCCCAGGCCAACAGCCTGCCTTTCCCCCACTCCCCCGGCAACAGCTACCCCAGCTCCCCGGGCAGCGGCAGCGGCAGCAGCGCCACCTTCCCCCACTCACCCGCTAGCTCCGATCCCGGGAGTCCTTTCCAGATGCCAGGTGAGCCGTCGCTTGTGCTCACTGTGCCCCAGACGCAGACCGCAACAGGTCAAAACCCACAACCCACCCCATCGCCGCATGATTCAGAACGCTGGACACTTGCGTTGGTTACTTTCGGACGGCATTTGACCTTCCAACGTTACTCTCAGCAGAAACCCCACCTCCGGCCTACAAACCCACGGAGGAACCAATGACTCAAGAATGCCCACAACCCATGGACACCAACTTGATGGTCCCGCCTCTGCCCCTGGAGATCAGCAACAGGCCAGGTAACCATGGTCACACGGCTCAATACCTGGCCAAATACAGGAATCACAATAGAGTTCAGTTCAGCGCTAGCATGAATTTATTGATTGAGTGCTCCTTCTCTGCACAATTGAGAGAGAGAAAAGATTGACAGCAAACTGGACCTATAGCGGCAATTGTACTAATAAACATACTCTCTAAATGCTTGGTTGTTGTTTTTATAAACATGTGTCCCACCAATAGGACATCTACAGACTAAAAGTGAAACCCAGGAAACTGCTGTTCTCGGTATGAAAAGAACTCTTGTTTTCCCATGCACAGGAGGGCTGAAAGGGCACACAAGTTGAAAAGGGTGGTTTCCCTGCAGGGTTTACGAGTGTTGTTAACACTCATGGATCTTGTCATCTCTCTGCCAGTGGCAATTACAGAGAGCTTGTAATGGATACAATGCACTAATTACATTAAACTTTTATAGCAAATGCTAGCATGTGCGCGAGGCTTGTGATGGATAGAATGCACTAATTAAAGTAAATTCTCACGTTGTAAAGGTTTGCACGTGGTTTGTAATGTGACGTTAAAATGTTGGCTCTTCCAGTTTTACGGCCTTTCTAGGGCTATTAGGCAGAGCAATGTTCGGAATCCCTTCATCTAGTGCAAATTCATTTTTAAGAAACTGCATTTTTTTGTGCCAGTATTTTACAAAACGCTGTATTTACTTCTACACTTTCAGTATAAGATGATAAAAATGCAGGCCCTGAAATACAGAGGAACCGGGGGGGGGGTGAATGTTGAAGCATTTGCTGGAAGTGGCGTTGGGGGGGCTTAGACTCCACAAGCTGCATCCTGTTGAGTAGGGTGGTTTCCATTGTCAGAGGATTCTGGGAATGGGTAGCCAAAACACACCTGCTGGCCACTGCCACACTCCAAAGGAAGTTTGGCAGAAATTGTACGCAAGATAAACATAATTTATTTCCCAGGAGCAACTGGCCGGTATCGCCTCTCCCAGATACCACATTAAGACTATTGACCTTCGTATTTAAAGTTTGTAAAGATACAAATTTGTACTTATAGGGAGCATTTATATCTGTATAATGTACATAACATAGTTGTTCTTTAATCTCAGGAGCATTGTACAAAGTATTTTCAGTCACAGATTTTATCAAATGTATTCCTCATGCAGTTTTTCAAAATCTCCCCAGGGGTCACGCACTGACTGCGTTTTTTTATGGGGTAGTGAGGTACTGGGGGGTGGGCGGGGGATTCTCTCTCCAGAGAGAAACCGCTTTTTGTGGTCATCGTTTATATACAGCTTTCTTGAGTTTGAACCTCACATTTTCAATTGGATTGGGGCCCGGGGTTGAAATAAACAATTGAGAACATTTATTGTGTTAAGTTAACCCTTTTCTTTAACATAGGGATACCCTGTTAATAGATATTACAGAGGGGAGAGATTTATTCACTCAGTGCTTTCATTTAATATTTAATAAGCTTAATATTTTATGTACCTTTATTTAGTTGCATTTCAATAAAAATACACAAAAAACATGAATAAATCTCACATTTTAAGCTGCAAAGATGTCCAGTGCATATACGTGCATCATTTTTTCCGTTTCCTATTTTATTTTAATGAGGGTATAAATAAATAAAGAGACTGTAGAGTTTAAACCCTTTGATTGACATTTGAAACTTGGTGGAGTAAAGGGTCTTTATATGACAGCTGTGAGGATGTCACCAGCGTGAGCGTTTTGTGTCCTGTGCAGATGTCCAGCCAGTGGCCTACGAGGAGCCCAAACACTGGTGCTCTATTGTCTACTATGAGCTGAACAACCGCGTGGGAGAGGCCTTCCAGGCATCCTCCACGAGCGTGCTGGTGGACGGCTTCACCGACCCCTCAAACAACCGCAATCGCTTCTGCCTTGGCCTCCTGTCCAACGTCAACCGCAACTCCACCATTGAGAACACCAGGCGGCACATTGGAAAAGGTGGGCCCCTTCTTCTGAGTGACTCCAAACAAGGATACAGTTAAGCACTTAACTGCTTCTTAAAGTCAATGTACATTATGGAGGAAAGGGATTGTTATAAGTATAAAAATTCTGAACAATGACGTTGCACAGGTGTTCATTCGTAAAATTGAAATCGCAGGAAGTTTTGCAAAAATGAATTAAATTAGTCTCTGGCCTGATGACGTAGGCTTGTCACGATTCACAGCACGACCCTTGCTGCACCTTTTCAACACAGCGGTTCGCGTTTGTCTCCCCAGGTGTCCACCTGTACTACGTGGGAGGAGAGGTCTACGCCGAGTGCCTGAGCGACAGCAGCATCTTCGTCCAGAGCCGCAACTGCAACTACCACCACGGCTTCCACCCCACCACCGTCTGCAAGATCCCCAGCGGCTGCAGCCTCAAGATCTTCAACAACCAGGAGTTCGCCGAGCTCCTGGCCCAGTCGGTCAACCACGGCTTTGAGGCCGTCTACGAGCTCACCAAGATGTGCACCATCCGCATGAGCTTCGTCAAGGTACCCCAAACCAGCGGCCACACTGTCCACAGCTCACACACACAGAGCCTACACTGACACCACGTCTTACAGACGCTACCTTGTTCTATATTTAAAGATGGTTAAAGTGTCACTTGAAACCTGTTTTTTTTTTTTGTGGTTGTTATTTATTGGGAACAGTTATCAGTTATTTGATATATCAATATCATT
The DNA here is from genome assembly GCA_025775065.1 of Hiodon alosoides. Taxonomy (NCBI): domain Eukaryota; kingdom Metazoa; phylum Chordata; class Actinopteri; order Hiodontiformes; family Hiodontidae; genus Hiodon; species Hiodon alosoides. The sequence continues at coordinate 1,079,045 of JAOYSI010000012.1, read as the reverse complement.
TAAGCCTTAAATTTAGCTACAGTCTTAAAGATGTAATTTACAACAGAATTCTGGCACACTTCCCGTTCTGTGGTTTGGGAGAGCATGTTCATGTTATCCAATTTACATTACAGTACAGTTTGCCAGTAATTAATAACTGCATGCAGAAGAACCAATAACAACCATCTATAACATATACTGTTTGTTGTTGTGTTCCAGGGTTGGGGTGCAGAGTACCACCGTCAGGATGTAACAAGCACCCCCTGCTGGATTGAGATTCACTTGCACGGTCCCCTGCAGTGGCTGGATAAAGTCCTCACTCAGATGGGTTCCCCTCACAACCCCATTTCATCGGTGTCCTAGAGAGAACTGCTCCTGTGCCTGTCACAGGTGAAAAACCAGTATTGGGCTCCGGGAGGGGCAGGGGGAAGGGTTTTTATTCTACTTGAAGGCTGTCTGAATTAGGCACATCGCAGACTGGCGGGGCGGGGGAGAGGGTAGGGGGCCTACGTGAGCTTCTGGAAGATACTTGATCTTTGTGACCAACTGTAATAGTCAGACCACCATACTCATCGGAAGTGTTACCCCTGGTCCTCGGCAGTTTTCTTTTTCTCTGGTTTCCCGTTTACATCGCAGTATTTCATTGTAAATCTTGACTGTTCCCTGGGTTATAGTTACATGAATAGAGGAAAGTTGGAAGGTGACCTGAGGTTAAAAAAAAAAAAAAAGTATAATTTTTCAATTTTTAATGGAAATATTGTGTTTTAAAAGAATTTATTAGTTCATGGTTTTAAGATATTGAAGTCAGTAATTAGTAAAAGATGTCACTTAGACTACTTCAATGGGGCAGAAGAAATGCTGCACAGATTTACACAAAAAGAAAATTCCCGTGGCTAATTTGCCGAACAGAACTTGCCATGCAGAGTCAAAAATAAGGAAAAGGGAGGGAGGGGCTAATATTGGCAGAGTAGGAGACAAGTAGCGCAGAGCACCCCTCCACTTCTGTTACGCTGGTGTTTATCTCAACACTGAGCGAGCGTTTGGATTTCCGCACTCTTAGGCTAAGTGCTGTGCAGTCTGCTGGGACGTGTAGTCTTGGCTGCGGCAGCGTGTGGCAGGGTTTTACAGGTAGCCATCGATGCGCTGAAGTGGGGCCGGCGTTGCTTGACGTGTCCTGGGGTGTACATGGTTACGCCGTGCGTGTCTGTCGCTGCCTTGCTTCGTCGACGCTTCCTTTCTGCCGTTTTCCTCGTTTACTCGACTCAGCGGGACTCCGTATATGACGGTCGAATATCTTTTTTGCCTGAGACTGTTTGGTAACTTATCCATTTTTAAAAGGTCGCCGGCAGTAAAATTTTTAAAAAGTAAGCTATTTTACTGCAGCGTTAGAAACCGATGACCCAAAAATATTATGAATTGCAGGCTTTTAATTCCTAGCCTTACATCAGCCATTTAGTTTTTTTTCTACTTTTTTTGTATTTCAAAAATGTTTTCTGTTGTTTCTTGTATCTGCACTTTTAAAAATGAAACCCTCCCATTTTTTTTTTTTTTTTTTTAATTAGTGGTTTTTGCTGAGTAGTATTCCCAGAAAGCAGGTTTATTCCATGAATATCAAGTCTCTACTGGAAATCTCAATAAAAATGTTTCACTACCACTTATTTCTTAGTGTTTATTTCATAACTAATCTAAATACTAATCATTTTGGTCTGTGTTTTTAAAATCCTAGAACACACTGGAAAATAGTATGTTGCTCTTTTCCGAGTCGTTTTGTTACAATTAAACTTATTCTCAATTGATCTGAGCAAAAATAAAATATTCCACTGTCATTTTCTTACTGTTTCATCCTGTTTTTGGTTACACTTGAATTAATATGGCGGACACTAAATACAAAATGTATTATTTGCTTTTAAGAAAATTATTTTAAGAGAAAACGAATTACTCAGCACTGAAATATGTACACCCAGACATTTTTAAGTATAGAAGCAGGTCCCTCCTGCTGCAATAATACATAATAAGAAGAATCACTGATCCATACTTGCAGTTTGATTGAATGACCCAGACACTAAAAAAACAGAATAAAGAGTCGGCCTGGGAGGACGGTTCTAATCTCTCGTCAACAGTTCCATGAATGAAGATGTTTGATACAGCGAGGTTACATTCTGGGAAAGGCCCACTCGGGCACCAGCTGTATGCACTGAAGTGCAGTGAAAACAACAAGCTCTGCTGGAGGAAAGGTAAGGAGGGTGGAGTAGGGAGCGTTATAACCTATACAACGCTTTTTGGTTTTCTTCATTTTCCATTAAGTGAACGTTCAACCATATACAGAAGTTACAAATGGTTTAATGTGTTATTGGACAAATAAAATTAATTTGATGGAATTCTTCCCATGAAAAGCCAAAGTCGAGAAGCCAAAGTCGCTTGTTTTAAAGTTTGAAGAAACTTTGGGGTATACATCTAAAATAAACGGAGATATCACAAATAAAACGGATTAGAGTGAAACGTCTTTAAAGATTAAGAAAAGGGGGAACTGATTCAAAAATAGATTTGGCAGAAGTAATAGTTTGTCCATAAGGATAGGACTGATACATTTGCAAACCCATTAGCAGATGAAATGTCAAGGAATTCCATTGTTCCAACAAACAAGGTCAAAATTACGAGCATACCACACTTTCTCCTGATCATGCTGGAAACCTGATGCTGATTCGACATTAAATCAGCGCTTATCTCTGAAAAACCGTCCACGATTCAGCTCGGCAAGACACGCGGTCATGGAACATCACTTTTTGCCTGGCTGTCCAATGCATGACAAGTTTTGTATTTGGTTTGACTTAAGCGTGATTAAGGTGGACGATGCATGGGATCCCTGGGTTTGTCTAATAATGGTGCGAGAACACACGGACATTGACTTAATGTCTGCAAGCTAAGTGGAGTACGGTGCGTTGCAAAGAGACTAAGATCAGCTGTGCAGGTTAGGTGAAAACACATCATTGTATTTACATTTACATTTAGTCATTTAGCAGACGCTCTTGTCCACAGCGATGTACAAAGTGCTGTAGATTCAGGGTTCACAAGTGCAGTACGAAACTGAGCTATCTTGCTCCATTAACAAAGACTGAGAATTGTATGTGTGTAATATGAAAAAGAAGTGAATATGTTGAACAATTGTACAGAATTCAAGTGAGATAAATACGTCATGATGGTCATTTGGGAATCAGTAGTTCATATCACAGGGTAGGCTGGAACAACAAAATTTTATGGTATCCTTTTTAATGACAGCGTTTATTACTCACAACAAAGGCTGCATTAAAGTAAATCCTGCCATCTACTGGTCAGTTGGGTCGCTATTTCAGGTGTAGGGATATGGGTAAACAATGGATATGATATAAGGGATCCTAAACATTAAAATTTTATGGGAAACCATTACTTCCGTTGCGACTTAAAGTCGGCTAGACTGGATCAAATTACATTTGATTAATGTGTATACTTTGTAAAAGACACATACAAACCTAGCTTGATCAATGAGATTTAAAGAGAAAAAGACTGAAAAAGCAAATAACATTTGGGCACTAGGGCTGATTCATAATTAGAGGTTCAAAAAACATCACTGTCTTAAAGATCCCATTGCATTCTTATGGCAAAAATATAGGACAGACCGCCAGCTTTCACACTCTGCCTGTTTTGACAAAGAAATGTAAGTTCTGGCAGTGTGAATAATGTTGATTCAGTACTGCCACAGCCCCTCTTAATTGATGTGATTGAGAAAATTTACATTTCCCTTGAAGCCAGAAATGTTTATATTCGCTTAAATTGGCTTGGCCAAATCAAACTAGGCTATAAGCATATAATTAAATTTGGCCAGCTGTTCCGGGGTTAAATTACACAACATGAACATGTTCTTGGTGGAACGTGGCAATTGAGGTCACTCTGAACTTTATCATTATTGTTGTCAAACCTCAATCATAGTACGAAGTAGGCAGTAACCAGCAACGTCTATAGTAAAAATGTGAGCAGTAAAATTTTCCAAGGGGGAAGAATCGGGGTTACAACAACGTACACACACAGACAGACATTTTAGGGGGCTGGAGGGAACATGCTCTCAAAAGCCTGTGATGTTTATCATTTTGTGGAACAATATTGCTTGTCATCTAGAAAGATGTTTTATACGTTCAAAAATAATATTTGTTTACATTTTTACCTTTTGGTTTATAGGGATAAGAGTGAAAATGAGCGAAGCTGACACGAGTGTCTGAAATCAATTTCAGTTCAAGATGCTTTGTCTGCGATAGGCAGATACTATACAATCGTGTAATTTTGCTTCGTCAACAGAGGGCGCTTTTCCAGCAAAGGTAATGAATGAAAACAAGCTGGCATTAATCCTCATTGGTCACCTCAATTGGAATCAAATGGAATTATTACCGAAACATAAACATTACATCGGTGGATTGTTCATTACAAGAATTAAACACCCTAAATGAAACTGCACGTTGAACTCATTGACTTTAGAGAGGGCACCGGAGAAGGATATCCAAATATATAAAAGCTGATTACGACTGACAAACATTTTTGAGGTATTCAAAAATCAAAACAATACTACCTTCCGTTCTCTTCATTAGAAGGGTATTTGGCACTTGGCTTCATTGCTCTTTAAATTTTCATCTGGCATTCTGTAATACTCGCACAAAATGTTTTATTACTAATCTATATGTAGTTTTATATCATATGTATTTAATGTATTTAATATATAATAATCTCGTTCAAATGTGAAAAATTAGAAACATGTCCACTGGATTAGTGGAGCGAAGTTTGTGCACGTGAAAACATAGGCCTACCTGGAAATTTAGTATTCAGCAATTGGGTTAGCTGAAATTTCACCATGGTCATGCAGTATCTTAACGTATAATATTCCCGTACCAAACGCAATTTATGAATTGAATCTTTACTAATATTAGCTATGGTCGTAGCTAATATTCAAATAATATAATGCAATTAGACTAAACTTTTATCAATTTAAACAGTTACTGCTGTAAGGAAACGTTTATCATATTAATGTGAGTGTCATTTTCAAAGCTAGTGTTCTCTAACAAGCGCAGCCAGATTCACGCTAGCTCGTAGTACATTTTCAATATAAACTTTTAACTTTATTAAAAGCATTGGCCAATTAATTCGGTGAATATAACAAGGATTCCGTCGGATATAATTTATCTTCTTATTGGACACGCCCATACGTTCCAGGAAAAGTTAATTTCCCATCTTAAAGACAGAAGTATTTTAGTTACAGATCAGACCAAAGTAAGACACGTAAAAGTAAACGGCGTTCTTGTGTCCAATCGAAAAGACCGACGTCACAGGAAGTGGGACGTGAGGCGTATAGATTTTAGAGAACTGTATTGCTGGACAGGGAGGTCAACTGTGAAAGTTCTTCCTGCGAGTTTATGTGTTGTGACTCATTGCTAGTTAAAAAAGAACATACAATGCAATTTACAAATACTTGCTTACCGATCAATGCCTACGATACATTATACGGTTAAGGCGTAGTTTGCAGCTCGTGGTATGATTTTAACGTTAATTTATGCTCTCAATTTGTTTAGTGTTTATTTTTTCACTTGCTGTGTTTTAAATGTCACCCGCAACAATGTTCTTTGTACATTATTAAGTAGCATGTCCGATTTAACAGCGTCCCCAATCATCATATAAAATGCTTTTCAAGATATTTTAATAAATAAAAAAAACATTTGGTTTTACTTCTGTAAAACTGATTAAAATGTTAGGTAATCCTATATCATGACAGCTAAGGATATGTAACTTACTTTCTTTTTTACGCTGTTTGTGGTATCGTTTATGTTGCTCGCGAGCTAATCTAAGGCGAATCATAATAATTCTGTTTCAGGTCTGATCCAGTTTAAAACGGCAGTGTTGAATTATGGGACCCTTAGCAAGGATGTTTCCTTTACTGCACCGCGGCAGCGTACAGTATCCAATACGGACTTTGACGAATAGGACATGGGGCCAATGCCTCGCTAACGCTGCGGTGCAAAACACCGGCGTCGGGTGGTCAGCTGAGAGGGGCGCCCAGCGGAGAAGGGCTTACTGTATTAAAGCAGCGCTTGACCAGCACATCGAAGAACTGACTGCCAGGGAGAGGAGGATTTTGGACCGCTTGTATAAGGGGCTGGTGGAGGGGCAGAGGGCCTGTCTGGCTGAGTCCATCACACTGGTAGAAACGCAGCATCCCCGCAAGAAGGAACTGGCCCAGGTGCTGCTTCAGCGGGTTCTGGCCTACAGGCGACAGCAGGAGGAACTCAATGGCGGAGAACCCGTGGCTTTCAGAGTGGGTAGGTGTAGTTGTGCATTTTCTCCAGTGGGTGATTGCTTGGTAAGTGGCCATATTAAGGAAATCTAACGGTTTACATTTTTTCATAGCTGGAGCAGTTTAGTTTCCGTGTTTGCATAGTCAAAGCAGTGTCCTGCATTGGAATCCTCTGGATTAGAATCTTAAAAATGTTGGTCACATTTAATATTAAACAATTTACCATGCTAATGCTTTGTGATTGTTAATCCCAAACACTCCGAGAACTTGTTTTAACTGCTGTAATGTTACTTTTAGCAGTAATTGCAAATTGACTGAATAATTAAAATGCACATAACACAAAACCAAGTGCACAGTTTTGATTGTCTTGTTTTCTCCATTAGTCGTAACTGTTACTGTTTCCTGTGTGCCTGCAGACATGTCCTGTTACTGAGAGTGTTTCATGTGTGCCTGCAGACCTGTCTTGTTACTGAGAGTGTTTCCTGTGTGCCTGCAGACCTGTCCTAACTGTTACTGAGAGTGTTTCATGTGTGCCTGCAGACCTGTCTTGTTACTGAGAGTGTTTCCTGTGTGCCTGCAGACCT
>JAOYSI010000012.1:1052449-1063680 GCA_025775065.1 Hiodon alosoides | reverse complement strand
AATAAAATAGACAACATATTTTTCCCCATCTTTTCCAGCTAAAAGGCTTGGTTCATATATGTATATTTCTCGAATAATGTTTTAACATTATTCAAAAGATTCACATTTAAAACATTTACACATACATTAAATTTAGCTTCACACTTTTGCACTCCTTATATTTATTACCTGCAGAATAAATTTGGCAAAGTTCACACATTTAAGGTTTAATATACTACATGTTGTCAAAGAGAATTTGTTTTGGTGTTCAAACCTGATATAAAAAATAAGGAAATGATAATAAAAAAATCCCAATTGTTACCTCCTTAAAATAAAAAAAATGCACCTACGTATGTGTTACTTTTTTTATAGGGGAATCACATTTTATACAACACTCAAAAAAATATTTTAGCTTGAAGTCTATTGTTTTGTTAGATTAAAATGATTAGACATTTATGCATTTGGTATAATGATACATACAATGTAGATCACCACAATAATGTTATTGCTCCATCTTCTAACATATTTATTTCCTATACTATAAAGCATGAAATGTAACAAGGAATGATCAAAGCAGGTTTCATACATACCTACTGGACGTTACTTCACCCGACAAAATAAGCGGACCTCCTGTTCTTCTCATTTGATATTGCATGATTCTTATCAGACAGCAATTCTTTTCTGTGCTTTCCAGTGGACTCTGTGATACTTGTCTCGCAACTGCTTGCCTTCTGTGATAGTATGGGCTTACAAACTATAGCAGCAATTAAAATGGACCCCCCCCAAAAAAAAGGAAAAATAAAATAATTGGTGGGTGTATCTTTTTCAGCGAAACCATCACGGATGTTATCTAACCACATGGATCTGTATTTTCGTCACTGTCTGATACAACCGGGTCTAAGCCAAGTGTGATCCCTATTCATTTTCATTGTTGGAGTCAGGGCTGGTGTCCCCATCACTTAGAGCCTCTTTGTTCGTAAATGTCCCAGCCAATGTGGTGCTGAGACGGTGCTTTACTGGGGCCAGCTCAGACAGGACTATGTTGTCATTGTTCACAAGCGTAGTCTTGTCCATGATCTCCTTACTGTGCTTTGAGAGGACAGCGTCGAGGAAGTCATACTTTGGTGACAACTTCCCACTCTCAAAGAGATACTTGGCCAAGTATGAGAAAGCCACATTGCCCAGGAAGGACGCAAGCATGGACATGGTCTTGAACGGAAACTTCTGCACAACGACTAGTTCATTCTCCTGCGTGAGGTGGTGCACCCTTGTCTCTTCATACCACCCAGGGTAGTAGATGAATGGGGGCAGTCTGAGGTACGGCTCCCCGCCGCCAATGCGGAGCACAAGGCCGAAGACGTAGGCAGCCACAGAGCCGTATGTGTTGGTGCCCTTGACAAAGAGCACGCTGATGAGCTGCGGGAAGATGATGACGTAGACCAGGTCGGAGCTCAGGTACCACAGGCCGTACACTGTGCCCGTTAGCAGTGCCATCGCCGTGGCGAGAGCACCAAACACAAATATGGTAATCCTCATCACCCAGACGATCTCACGATCAGACGCCTGTTGCAGAACCACAAACAGAGCATACATCCACGTGACTGCAAGGTCAATTCTCAAACCCCACTCATTTAACTCTTTTAAGTCTTTTTAAGGCCTTTGCCCTTGTGGTAGTATATTTATGTTTTATTTATCATTTAGAAAATCTCACTCTAAAAATGGGAACAGAAATATGGAGTAATAAATGAGATGGAAATAGAGCAATTTCTCATGGACATTTAATTTAGAACAGGGTGAGAATCAGAATAATTTGACTCATGGGCCTGATAAACACTGGTAAACATTGGTTGAAGTATTATATGTGAAGAGAAAACCCATGTGTCAAGCTGAAAAATCATAAACATATATCTATATATTTTCCACAATTTTTCCAAAACGACATCCATATTGTATAAATAGCGGCTAGGAGACGAGATAATAAAGTCACAATTACGAATTTGAAATACCATTACTTTTTTCATAATGTTTCATAATGTTGAATTTAATTTGAAAATAATGTTGAATATGAAATTTTTTCATAATGTTTCATAGCTTTTTAGGCATCACGGTGGCAAAAGACAACTAAATAGATATTATAGTTAAAACAAATACAAAAAATGGAATAAGCACAATTTCCCCCCCCTCAATAACTCAATGAACTAACTGGTTTACCCATATAGTGTGAAAAAGGGCCTCAATCCCACAAACTGACAGAGTTCCTCTTACCGACTGACGGAAGGCCAGTTTGTAGATGTTTCTGGCGAACATTGAGCTGGCGGAGAGAATGGATGAGTCAGCTGATGACATCACTGCTGCGGACACTGCGCCCAGGCCAAAGAAGGAGACAAAGGATGGACACAAATGCTGGAGAACAATGGGCAGAATCATGTCTGACTCCTCCCTCTGCATGGGCGGTATAGCCCCATAGGAGGTCTGGTTCCAGTCTGCAAAAAACAAGGCACACACTTATTCGTTTTATTTTTTTCATTTTTAAACTGGTCAAACAGAATGCGTTTTTCCTTGGAACTGTTTTGTACATTTTATAGTCTAAAGGATAGTTTTGTTCCTGGCTTAAACAAAATTAGTTTTCAGCTATAAACCTCATAAATTGGTCTCCGGGGGGCACACTTTTCCCCCTGCTCTTTCATTCTTAGTGACTATCACTGGTGCATCAGAAAAACAACTACGCCACCAGGCTTGCTTGATATGGTCTGGTACGTTAAGCGAACTAGCCTGCTCAACACGGATTCTGGTAATGATTTGTGAACAAATTCTGTATGGACTAATGTGCATTTCAACTGTGTCTTTGATGCAAAAACCAACAACATTAATTAATCTCTGTCAGATGTAAAATTCACAGAATTCACATCGTTACATGGATACCCTTCAATAATGTATGATGAGAACATCTGTTGTTATTTATCTGCAGTATTTTTTAGATCTGAAGTGAACACAATGAGTTTTAATGAGTTCTCCGGTGGTGGTGGGGGCCTAGTTGGGGGAATACTTGCCAACAGATTTATTGTTTGATAAGAGAGGGCTGAGTACTTGACTATTAAAACATCCTTGTTTATTTATAGCTATTTGAATTCATATGGCTTCTGCTATTAAAGCAGAGAATGTTCAGATGCAAAACAAGCAAATCTGGCCTAGTCCATGTGCAGACCTAATCCACATTAAGATATTGTGACAGGAAATGGGTTCAAAACCCAAAAAATGTCACAGAGCTGAAGCAGTTCTGTATTGAGGAGTGGGCTAACATTCCTCAAAGGTTCTGTGAGAGACTAATCAATAGCTATAGAAAGCGTTTAGCTGCAGTAATTGCTGCTAAAGGTGGCACAACCTTAGAGGACCATTGCTTTTCACATGTGGCATTGGGTGTTTGCATAACTTTCTTTAATATATACATGAAATACGTATCAAAATGCTGTATTGTTTGTTCACTCAGGGTCCCTTTTGGCTGATGATCTGATAACATTTAGTGTCCAAACAGCCAGAAAATCCAACATGGGGTGAATACTTTTTCAAGGTACTGTAGGTACTTGTGGAGAGCTTATCTGAAGGTCAAATTCTAGTAAATTCTTGTAAACCTTTTTCCAGTGAATATCCCGTGCAGGAACGTATGGAATGCGTTTGAGCCCAAATATCTGGTATAGATACCCATGGAACTTCGAAATTCGAAAGTTTGAAATTCCTGTGGATACAAGTTCCTGGCTAATTATACCAGCTATGTTTTACCTGTGGAAGCCCCTATGGCTCCAATCAGGACCGAGGGCACGGCCATGACCAGGCAGCCGAACGCGGCCAGGAAGGAGAGGACTTGGGCGTAGGTAGCTGAAGAGGCAGAAAGAACCCGTTGAAAATACACCTGCCAGGGAATCCCCCCCAACATCTAGAAACAAAAACGCCATTGTAAATAGAGACACCAAATAGAGAACTGACACAAAATGTCACTAAATTGCATTCAATATCCGCTTTAATAGTATTACAATTCAATATTCACGCAATAGGTTTAAAGTAGATAAAGTGCCTTGCATATTTATCCATACCCCTGTTAAATGTATCAAAACAGTGACAGTGACAGTGAGCAGTCACTAGGGGCCCACGGTACTTGGATGCCCCTTTCCCAGGTTGGCTTGTGCTGACGGTCCCTCACGGCTCCACAAACAGAAAGAAAATCAATGTGGGATATTACATTTTATGTCACTGAAACACAAACTACCATTTAGAAATCTCGGGTCATATTTATGTTGTCCGGAGATTCATATAAAGCTTCTGGAGCTAACTGGAAGTTATTATGGGGTTCCTGATTCCATGAGACATGAAAACGGGTAACACAGTAACAAATAATCCCTTCAGTGACATCCATCATCCAGAAGAAAAGTTCAGACAAGGAGTCACTGATATTCACAAATTGGGTGATGGCTATATAAAACATCTCAAGAAGCTAAACCCGCCAGTTTCCACTATTATGTCCATCAATAAGATGTTCAAAGCAACAAGAAGTTAGGATCACTAGGAAGAAGAGTTTTGCCATTATGTGCTGTGAGAAAAATTCTTTTTGAGGCAATCACAAATCCAAGTCTGGCACCATAAGGACACTATTTCTCAAAACTTTAAATTCTGCAGAAAACGAATTTTTTTTTTTTTTTATTACTAAAAATATGAATTTGTCTGAGCAAAAAAACAATGCCATAAGAATTTGAGCATCTGTTGAATCTTGCGCTTGGTTACATTTAACAAGAGTATGGATAAAAATGGCTGTATCTAAACACATATTATTCTAAACACAATTGATATTATTTAAACAATCTTTTATGATTTCTGAGGGCATATATACTTGAAATTATGTAACTTATATTAAGACATTTTTTAAAGAAATAAAATATATTTTCACAAATAAACCAGAGCCTTCATGCACCCGGTTTTATGAATATTTTTTGACGATTTTTTTTTCTTCCCCAAATAACTAGCCATTTTGAATAACCCCCAAATATCACAAATTTACTATCAGAATATATAATCTATAATTTACCAATAGGAAGAAGTTGTCCATCCACATCCATATATCTGATGAGCCAATCTTTCCCAGCCAAGGTGTCTGATAGATTTTATTTACAGCTGTGACTCCAATATCTGACACAGCTGGGTTTGTTAAAGCAAAAGGCACACTGATCCACTAAAATTAAAACAAAACATAGCAGTTAGGGTTTTGCGATTGATTTAAGATTGAACTGTGTAAGGCAAACATCTATTAAAAAAACATAACTCTTTAAATCTGAAGCACACTATCAAGCAATTATGTATTTCCCCATCGGTTTCATATTGCTGAAAAATGTATCACAAATACCAATAATTTACATAAAGCCATAATTAATACATTAACTTCCAAAACAATAAAATGGAGATCTGGGATGATTTCTACTGATTTTCTACTTAATAAATCTTCTCCAGAGACTATTAGTATTAATTAAAAAGGGTAACGGCACCAGTAATTTTGCGCTTGAGGTATTCAGATGTACACTGTTGTCCTGTCCTTCTCGAGGGATGAAAAAGACAGACGCAACACGTCCACCCCCCTATCTCTGACTCCCCTGGTAAACTCACCAGTCCGATAAAGATACAGAAGAGCTGGACCACGTCTGTGTAGGCCACTGAATACAGCCCCCCCACCAATGTGTAGAAGATGGCTATCAGTGCAGAGATGACCACCGACATGTTGATGTTGATATCAATAATCACGCTCAAAGTAGCCCCTGCCGGGAAACATAGTGTCATGCAAGTAGCCATAACATATCTACTTCAATAGGAGACTATAACTTTTTTTTTAAAATTATTGATTCAATCTCTTTACAGGATTAATTAATCTTAGTTTGATGCCAATGAAACTCTTTGCATACCCAAAGCCGATAAAATGGCTGCTGACCAGAAGATCTCTCCCATCAGGGCTGGTATAAAGAGAAGGCCACCCATCCTTTTACCGTACATCTGTTGGAAGGGGTCAAGCATTGTGACGTAACCTCTGGAGCGCATGGGTTTAGCGAAGAACAGACCACCTAAGTTAGAGAAAACACCTATCATTTGCCTTATTATGAAAGTGAAAAGGTTTTTTTATTTTTATTCTTTCTTCACCAAAAAGGGCTACTAGGGATTATGATTAGAGCAATTGACTAAAAATAAAATAAAAACTACACTCCAGAAAACTACACTTCAGTAAACTACACTCCAGTAAACTACACTCCAGTAAATTACACTCCGGTTTCTAGTCTGCCCGTTCTTCTGTAAATGTGGGAAGAACTATAACAACTCTGGAATCCAAATAAAGAGGAAGGGTGCGGCAGCGTCACGGTTGTTTTAATTAAGATATCAAATACCGCAGGAATACAGAAAACATATACAACAAATAAACTTTGATAAATGATAAAACCATTATTCACATTAAAGTAGAGTTCGAATCAACAGATATAAGTCAATTAAATACTAAATCGCAAAAGTAGCGCGCAACTACCCCTAACTTAATGGTTCATCCGCGCTCAAGAGGATGAGAAGCTGCGCGTATGAGGTGTTCAGAAACTGCAGATCAGACCGTACCTACAACCAGGCTGAGCGCATATCCAAAGGGAGCCTGCGCCCAAGCCAATCCGTATCCCGGTAAATAGACGTATTCAGCAGTTCCATTGATGTAGCCACCTCCGACCCAAGTTGCTAAAAATATTAATGATAAATTTCACTTAATAAAAAAAATGCACTAAACACATTTAACAATAGCAAAAAATAAAATAAAATAAATCTAACCAAAATAGATATAAATCTAAATTGTTATTCTTCATTGGCCAATGTTTATACACTATTATGTTCCGGTTATACATGTTATGTTATTTTTTAACTGTTTTGCATTACTACATTGGCTATGCTAATAGATTATTTTTTCCTGTCAATAAATAATCTTTGACTTGCAGCATAACGTAATTTTTTGACCGAAATACGGTAAAAGTATAGTTTCTATTACAAAACAATTCACGCATATCTATATACGAGCTATAGGATATAGGTTTGCCTATTAATCAACATAACTGAATTGATTATAAGCGATTTTAAGGTCAGTGTCTCCAAGTTTTATATATCTTATATTCACTTTAAATTGGTTTAAATTTGTTTAAATGGACATGTTTATGTATGTGTAAATGTACACTAGAATTTTCGTATTAAAGTGGGAATAAATAATTCAGGAATCGTCTAGAAAAAGTCTTCGGGGCTTCCGAAGTCCTTAAAATACCATCAAAGGCATTCTATTTAGAAAGCTTTCGGGCGTCTAAATTGCCAACTGCTATAGACCTCCACAACGAACATACTTATCACAAACTAAGCATTTTTTTCTAGACAACTAGGTGTTTTGAATAAAAACAATTGTTTAATTCGAATAGCATGTTAATTTCTGACCAATAAGTCATTAGCTACTGTGTTTGACGTGAGAATAAAAGTTAAGATACTTCTGGCTACAGACGTAACAAGGAAACTCCAATAATGGGATTTCATCAATATAATCACGTCCCTACTTACCGGTCATGGTAAATCCTCCAACAAATAATCCTATGTCCCTTCCGCCGACCATTATAGTTTCACTTCGATCCGTCCCTTCTGCTAATCCAGCGTTTTTGTTTTTCCATGCGGCCCATATTCCCACAAAAAGAATCAGTAAATAGAAGATAATAATCGCCACCAGTCCCTCCACGTGGATAGTCATCTTCTAGCCTACTGCTGAGATCGGCTTGTGCGACAGGACCCCAATTTCATTGAGACCTGCAATTTTGAAAGGCAACAACAGATCAGACATTTCCTGGAACCAAATAAACGCATATCTGGTGTCACCATAAAGTTTTCTTTGCAGCCATCACACGCGTTTTATGAAAAAAGTTTTAAATTGTACTTGTTTGAAACGAGTGTGCACTTTACAAATTATTCAAAATAAAATTAATGTGCATAAGATGAATGTAATTAAATGAATAAGCCATTAAGTTTCCCCCTTCTAATTAGCATCTTGTTCTATATATATATATATATATATATATATATATATATATCTTGGTTTGGTAATAAATAATAACACTTTTACAGGAGCGCAATAGGCAACATCTTGCTAGTTAAATTCTAGTGTACTATCCTTCTTAACTGGATGGGTAGCTACGATAGGTTTTTATTTTAGGTTAAGTTTATTTTACATTTAGTCAGTTTGTCTGTTTGTATATTTATCTCAGTTATAGAACTCCATGGACTGTGTTGTCAGGGAAAATGCGGTGATCTATTCCACTTATTTTGGAAGAGGTTCAGCGTCAAAGACTGCTGAAATAAAAACAGCGCTCAACAGCACTAAGTCAAATTCCCGCTGACACCAGATATTTTAAGTGGGAAAATCCCGTGAACCACACAGCTTAAACATTTTTAAGCTAACTTTTTACTTCAACCAAATTTTTACTGATAATTAAAAAAAAATACATATTGTTCACAGTATAATGCGCAAACCACAATATTTCACTTGGAGAACTCTGCCTACCTTTGGAAATGTTTCTTGGATTAATGCCGGACACTTGTAAATGGTGGCAATCAAATATCGTGTGATATCCAAAAAGGAAAGTCGTATGGCTTCTTTGGACGAAACCTCAATGCACCATGTAGTTAATTCGCTGAGATCATGCGTATTTTACCTGGTCTTATAAGGGACCAGTTTTCGTCAGAGGTCTGAGGAAGATGAACGTCAGAGAGATGTGAATGGAGGCCGGTTTATGAATAACGATGTCAGTTTGTGCAAATGAGGAGGAAACCTCTGAAGGTCTTCCAAGGGGTAGACAAAAATAGCATATTTGGTTAATTGAAAATAGCATGACGCATAGCACGGAAGGCGCATTTTAAAATCAATAGACTTACTTAACGCCTTAATTTACGTTCAGGGATGACTTCTATTTTTATTTATTTGTTTTTCCGTCTGCGTGGTTACTTAAAATAACTTACATGGATCAGAATCAAATCAATTTTATTTATGATCAAACAAGGGTAGCAAGGTAGCGTTTACTCCATGGGCAGTTGCATCTCCCGTGCTTGGTGGAAGTTGACAATCGATGAGGCAATACAGAATGATTTATGATATCAATCGTCATGTATTCATTGCTTTTTCAGAATTGTTTTATCGCTAGGATTTTTTTTAAAAAAGAAGAATGTTAAGACAATAACAATCAGTATTAAATACAGGATTTAATACGAGCATGCGTTCGGACAGAGATATCTAATTACGCACCGAATTATGCTTTTCTACACCGCTCTTCTGTGTTAAGAACGATGCAAGTACTAACGCGACAGGTCTCTTACACGTAACGCAGCAGAACATGTCAATCAAAAGTATCTCACGTATTGTACAGTATCTAGCGCTCACGTGTAACGATCAAACTATTTCAGGAATCCATATTAAAGTCCGTTTGCTATATTTACTGACAATATACCTGAATAATCATTTTAATAAATATTTTTTATTGTACTATAATTTCACTTTATATGTAGTCGCATTGAGGCTATTTCTATGTGACAATGCGCTTTCAGAACTGGTGTCAAAGAGGTGTCTTGAAATCTGTGACCTTCACGTTGTCTACTTTCCAAAATAAGTAGGCAGGCTATGAAAAAACACAAACGAAGTTTGTGTCTGTGGGTTGTTATTTATAGCCAAGTTGCCTGTTTCCTATAGGCCTACACGACTTTCGACGACACTAAAACAAACATTTCAACCCTCCCTTCGTGTTTTATGTCTGAAACTCATAGAGATGGAATAGAGATGACAGTTAATTACTAATAGAAAATTTACGTTACCTACAGAAATATGTTATTTTCATCCCTGTGATGTATCGTTTTGAAGAGGCTAGTAACTAAATAGCCTACAACTCTTTTTTTGCTTATTTAACAGCTGGTTGGATTAATTTATCTAAAAAGCCTTTTTAAGATACAGATGCATGATTTAGTAGGTCTCAACATTTAGTAGGCAATGGATTCGCATTGACATGGTGGTCGCTTGATCTTTTAACTTGTCATCAAAAAAAAATGTTTTACTGTAGCCTACTTGGTGGACTAGATATTTTAAAGATTTGGGCAGTTGATAAGTATCACACATTGTAGGCTACTTATCATGTGAACGCATTACGCTACATAAAGTGTTTTAGTTAATGCAGTAAACTGTTCCCTTAAACTGTTGCGAACAGGGAAACAGCCACGTAAAAGGAGAAAGACATCTCTTTAAAGTCAACACAGGTGTTAACTGATATCAATTAAGTCAAAAGGCCCACAAAGGAATACAATCACCTATTTAAAATTAACTTAAGAGGTCCAAGATTCATTGATAATGTATACCATAGTGTCTAATGTTATAAATTGCGTTTACCACGATACGCTGTGAACAAGCGGGTACAAAAACATAACTGATAGCTTTTAGGGCCTTCGCAGTCGTTGGATAATTGGCTAAATTGGTGCAACCCTTTCATTGGTTAAAATTAAACAGCCATTTTCGAATAAATCCACACGTTCCTCTCTTTACACTCGAAAAGAGCGTTGTTGTAGAACCAGATGCGCCAGGGTCATCGGTCATCGGTCATCGGTCATCGGTCATCGGTCATCGGTCATCGGTCATCGGTCATCGGTCATCGGTCATCGGCATATAGTTTCAATTTTGCCACAGTCAGTAACAGAGGAGATTTCAGAGGGATATGTCACAAGAATGTTGAGAAGGAGTTGGTCTGCAGAATACATGTCTGACCAACTTTCTCCACAGCAACTGTAATTTCAGTCGCAGTTGAAAATAATCCATCGTCCCCACTACAAAACGTAGGCTACTGTCTCCATCTAATGGCGAACAAGAAAATGTCTATGTGTAAGTGTAAAAAGTATGTGTAATTTCTCCTCAAATCGCGTCAGTCGCGGCCATCGTGACAGTCTATTCTAGAAGCAAAAATAGAATACAGAAGGAAAGTATTGTTTTTGGAAACGCATTTCTACGCCTTTTAGGTCTTTTAGGTCAAGAAAACTTTTAGGAGAAACTTTTTAACTTTTTAAGAAACTTTTAGGTCAAGAAATGTGCTGTTTAAAAGACCGTAACCTGGACCAGTGCCCTTTGATCGAAAGTGATCTCTCTTCTGACTTAAGGTATCTATAGTTACAAAGTGTACAAAAAGTATAAATAT
>JAOYSI010000012.1:1028495-1046455 GCA_025775065.1 Hiodon alosoides | reverse complement strand
TGTCTGTGGTGATACTCGTGTCCTCAGGGCCACGTATGGGCATGTCTGTGGTGATACTCGTCTCCCCAGGGCCACGTATGGGCGTGGCTGTGGTGATACTCGTCTCCCCAGGGCCACGTATGGGCGTGTCTGTGGTGATACTCGTGTCCTCAGGGCCACGTATGGGCATGTCTGTGGTGATACTCGTCTCCCCAGGGCCACGTATGGGCATGTCTGTGGTGATACTCGTCTCCCCAGGGCCACGTATGGGCGTGTCCACAGACTGCATGGTACTGGAGCTGAGCTTGTTGGCCACACCACATCGCCCATGCTGTCAGGGCTAAGACTTGGGGAAGGCTCCCTTCAAAATGGCACCCTCACAAGAGACGTGAAGAAGTCGAAGGATGATATAATTTATTTTACTTCACATATTAATCAACATTGTTTGTTCTGACGACTCATAAATCAATAGAGATATAGATAGCTATGGCTCAATAACTAACGGAAATATATATGAAGTTTCACAAGCTACTATAATTGGAATGTTTGTTCTGATTTCGTAATATATAAGGAAACATTTAATATATTATTTACTACTGTATATATAAATATATACTTTACATTGAAATATACATCAAATATAATACACACAACACCTGACGATAATATCACTCCTGGGTACTTGCACCATGCACACTATGGAAGGCTTACACACACAAACACATCTAGTGACGCTGCCTGCTGAAGTTCACAAACACTTTGCATTGTACCAAATGAAGAGCAGTTCTGGCCATTTCTCCGTGATCAAATGCACTACATTATATTCATGAGATATGACAGACAAGTTGATTACATAACATTCTCTTTAACCAAGTCCGGAGAGCTTAATTTTAGTGTTCATAGTGATGATTTTGGATCTCTTTAAAGGGGAGCCATACTGCGGATTCTTCTCCAAGGTGTACCCACAAAACACGCTGTGAAGCTGCAGCAGAAACCTTGCCTGAATGCTAACCTGGTGACAGGCAATTGTCATCTGCTTAATATATTTTACCGGTGTCTACTGAAACTTCTACTTTCCGGTCTATGTGTCTATCATACAACATACGTCTGGACCAAATAAAAATTACTCATTCATTCATGTTGAACAATTGACATACAAGGAGATAAATATAGAGACTACACGTTTGACAACAAGTGGACCATGTGTGCTATCTTAGAAGGCTTGAAAAGGACTATTGTGTTTTTGATACATACAGGAGAAGACCAGTTATAACCATTGAAAACTTTCAAAAACGTTGTTCCTCTTGACAAAGATTCAATATATTCACACACTACAGGTGACCAAGGAATGTAGATTTTTGGCGTTTTAATAAACAAATCTTCACTACCATTAGAATGGAAAAATGTCATCACAGTTGTGTTGCTTTCCTAATGAGATTCCTGTAAGAATCTAAAATAACGAGTAAAAACGAGTAGAAATGAGTAGAAATCTGTAAATAATTTGTTTGCTCGGCAAAATGACAAAGATATTGATCGATATCAGTGTTTCCAAACCCTGGTCCTGATAGTAGACCGAATTGGCCTGGGTGGGGGGGGGGCTGAATTATTTAATTTAATTGGCATTAATGGCATTTCCACGTTATTTTTCCAAGCCTTTTGTTCGTTAGTCATTCGGTTAAGGGTTCAATTAAGCAATTTAGCTGCTCTGTTGGAACGAAAACCAGCAGACATGCAGGCGTTTTGCTAGGAACAGGGTCGGGAAACACTCGTCTGTGTTCTTACAAAATAACGTTTCGATTTCTTCCGTGCAGAATATTTCATGTGTACGGAGAATAGCTAAAAAATCAAACATCGGAATAGTCACGTTTGCCTTAAGCATTAGATGCTGGGGTTTTGGAGACATAATCTATTTCTGCCAAATGGTTTTTAAATGACGGCTTAACAGTTTAACTGACTGAATTCACCGCTCATTGACCAGAACTGAGTCACTGCTAGTTGTGGCTTCAGCCCAGCACTGAGAAGGCCGTTAGTCGTTTTCGTTGTTGGAGGAATCGGGGCTGGATTCTCCGTCCCTCAGAGCTTCTTTGTCGAGGAAGGCTCCCGCCAGCGTGGTGCTGAGGCGGGGTTTGACCGGGGCCAACTCGGACAGGACCATGTTGTCCCTGTTCACCAACGTGGTCTTGTCCATGATCTCCTTGCTGTGCTTGGAGAGGACGGCGTCCAGGAAGTCGTACTTGGGGGACAGCTTCCCGCTCTCGAACAGGAACTTAGCCGCGTAGGAGAAGGCCACGTTTCCCGCCAGAGACGCCAGCATGGACGTGGTCTTGAAGGGGAACCTCTGCTTGACGACAGACTCCACCTCCCCCGTGAGGTGGTGCACCCGCTTCTCCGTGCACCACCCGGGGTAGTAGATGAAGGGGGGCACTCTGAGGTAGGGCTCCCCGCCCCCGATGCGGAGAAGCAGGCCGAAGACGTAGCCAGCCACCGAGCCGTAGGTGTTGGTGCCCTTGACAAAGAGCACATTAAGCAGCTGGGGGAAGATGATGACATAGACCAGATCGGAACTCAGGTACCACAGGCCATACACGGTGCCGGTCAGCAGCGCCAGGGCCGTGGCCAGAGCCCCGAACACGAAGATGGCGATCCTCATCACCCACATGATCTCGCCGTCGGACGCCTGCAGTGGGGCCACAAACAGGAGGCTTGGATATCTTTTCGCTAACTGGCACACAGGACTGAGGTACGCTGTGTCAGGGGTAGCCGTAATAAGCCTCTAATTGGACACTGTTGTTGTCAGAGGAGAAGATTCCTGTATGCAAGGTTATGCTGAACACCGCCTCAGCTGCGGGAAAAATAATTACAGTCGTGCAGATAAAAAGGGCAAGTCACCAACAAAACCTTCTGTCTTCTCCTACCAATTTAAGTCAGAAAAACTGACTTAATAGAGTTAGGAATTAAGTGACATTTTTCACCAATTTAAATGGTTTCATGAGCAAGAGTTCTCTGACTATACCATTGATTTGTCTCTAAAGACGGCTAGTTTTTCTTCCTCTTATTTTTCTAGTTTGCACACGTGTAAATGACTGATAAAATAGCCATTAAACTGCTCTTGAAACCGAACGAAAACTATTTATTTAAAATCTTTGCAAAAATAAATGTGTAAATATGTTAAAAGCCTAATTAAAACGTAAGAAGACTGTTTCATTATCTGTCAGACGGATGTGGTTGGTGTCTTAACAGCCAGTCTTCCTCGCTGTGTAATCGTACATTTCTAACACGCCGGGAAGCCACGGTGTTCAGCCCTCCAGTTTAACACTTTATACGGTAACAGTGAGGCGAGGGGTCTAGTTTGCGATGGGTCTCGGTCTTGGCGTCTCTTACCGACTGACGGAAGGCAAGCTGGTAGATGTTCCTGGCGAACATGGAACTCGCCGAGAGGATGGAGGAGTCGGCGGACGACATCACCGCGGCGGACACCGCCCCCAGGCCAAAGAAGGAAATGTAGGCGGGGCAGAGATGCTGCAGCACAATTGGCAGGATCATGTCTGACTCCTCCCTCTCCATGGGTGGCACAGGGCCGTAGGAGGTCTGGTTCCAGTCTGTGTCAGACAAAGCCACAGGTCTGTTCCACTACGGCGGGCTTCATGTCAGTCACACTCTACACTCTTAAGGCCCGGTGAAAATTGTGAAGCCTGTGGCGTTCCATTCCATTCTTTAACACTAGAAGTAGAAGATTTGAACTCGCGATAGCATTGATCATTTGAAAAGGGACTGTGTGAGAAGGATAACAACATGCCTGATTCAGTTCAGTTTTCTTTTTTTTTATTTTTTTTTTATTTTATTTTTTTTAAAGCAGCTATGAATTGAGGAATCTACGGTGGTGTTAAAAGCCTAATTTCAATGAGTGTCTACGTTACATTTAGAGCTTAGATTTAATTCCTACAGCTATTTATTTGTACACCAGCTGGTGGCCAATACAATAACCTTGTCTGCTTGGCTCTCTCTATACACCACTGTGGATATTTAAATTTCATTTCACACATTGCCATTGGTCAAAATCTTTTGTCACTCACTATTTGATTTTGGGGGGTCTCTGCAGCTGTGGATCAGAGGAGCCTTTGATGCCAAGGCAGGAGATCAGCAACGTTAATTAAACCCCCCTCAGATGTAATATTTACAGAAGTCACATCATTAAGTGGTCGCCCCTCAATAATGTATGACTGCGGCCATCTGCTGCTGTTTACTCCCTCACAACGGCAGTGCTTTCCGGGATCTAACGTTTACACGATTCCACACTGGGACCAACCAGCCACAGGGAACCGTCTGGCGGATCGAAACGGACTGCACGGATCTCCAGCATGAAACACAGCAGAAGATCAACATAGGCATTTAACGTCCTCAACGTATAGCAGGAAAGAAGTTTGAACACTTTATTGGTCTTTTTTGTACATTTGTTACAGTGGATATCCCTAGAGCCTGTAGTATTCAAGTTCTTGGGATAGTCTAGTTCCTGAAGAAGTCCCGTCGAAGAAAGCACTTCACAAAGGGCGGGGCCGGGTCAGTCCTATCAAGGGCGGGGCCGGGTGAGGTGTGCATTTACCTGTGGAAGCCCCTACGGCTCCTATCAGGACCGAGGGCACAGCCATGACCAGGCAGCCCAACGCAGCCAGGAAGGAGAGGACTTGGGCGTAGGTAGCTGAAGAGGCAGAAAGAACCCGTTGAAAATACACCTGCCAGGGAATCCCCCCCAACATCTAGAAACAAAAACGCCACCATAAATACAGACACCAGAAAGAGGGCACCAACACACAGTTACAGTGCGTTACATATCTGCAGTAATGGCGACGAGGGTTAGAGTATGTCCCAGAGGCAGCATCTAGATACCACACTGCCTATTCGAACCTGCAGCCCCCAGAACATCTGCTACAGCATGATCATGCAATCCAAGCAATATTTTAACTAGTGGTTTTACAGCGGCACCCTACATTTGGCGATTCCGCTTTACCTAACGGCATTAAATACGAGTCCATTAAGTACGAGTTTTTATGAGTGGAAGAAGTAAGTTACTTAGAAAATAAAGAGTAACACTGTTAAACCCCATTGTATTTAACACAAGTTGTCAAAGTTTTGATTTGAAGTTACATCAGTTTTCCGGACTGGGAATCTCTGTTCTCACCAAAAGGAAGAAGTTGTCCATCCACATCCATACATCTGAGGACTCGATTTGTCCCAGCCAAGGTTCCTGGTAGATTTTCTTCAGAGCCGTCACCCCAATGTCAGACACGGCTGGGTTTGACAAGGCAAATGGAACGCTCAACCACTAAAACCGAACAGAACAGGGGAAGACCTTCAGATTGTACACATTGGCTCTTTCCAGCATTGCATGTGTGGTGGAAAATCTTTACCATATAAATAAAACCTCTGAATATAACATGCGTTATTCGTTTCCCCCTCATTTCATAGCACTCCCAAACAACATCACAATTATAAATAATCTACTTAGAATCGATAAAGGAATTCTAACAACCAATAGCTTGATGCTCTTTTGAAGTTATATTTAACCAATCACATGTATGGAAGGAAGTGACGGAAATAACAGTGCCCCTCCCTGACACCCTGAGTTAACTCACCAGCCCGAGAAAAATGCAGAAGAGCTGGACCACATCTGTGTATGCCACAGAGTACAGCCCGCCCACCAGCGTGTAGAAGATAGCAATGAGCGCTGAGATGACCACAGAGATGTTAATGTTGATGTCCACGATCACACTCAGGGTGGCCCCTGCCCGGGAAACACGTTGACATGTCAATGAGAAGAAATCGTCTTTAGGTTGAGCAGACATTGTCCAACAGGATCACCAAGACAGCCGTCGTACACATGTCATAAATATATATACGGTCAATTTCAGGGACAATAGCTTTAACAAGAAGTAAGAACTTTGAGATGTTCAGAGTGTTGATATCCACGAATGTCTGCCTGCGTACCTAGAGCAGATAAGATGGCTGCTGACCAGAAAATCTCTCCCATAAGTGCGGGGATGAAGAGGAGACCGCCCATCCTTTTCCCATACATCTGCTGGAAAGGGTCCAACATGGTGACGTAACCCCTGGAGCGCATGGGTTTGGCGAAGAACAGACCACCTAGGTGAACGGAAATACACGGCACCCATTGATTTTAAAGACTTAGAGAGCCCTCTCACCTGTCTGTCCATAAGAAAATACCGCGCTGTCTTTTTACCTTTACAGACAGCCACGGGCAGCATTCTCATTAGCCGCTCTCTCTCTCTCTCTGCCGCTCTCTCTCTCTCTCAGGAAAACGTTCTGAACCACTTCCTCAGCCGCCACGACAGAAAGCAGCATGTGTGTGCAGGTGTGCAGTGTGTACTGTGTACGCCCCTGAGTCCCCATTTATACCTACCTACCACCAAACTGAGCGCGTATCCAAACGGAGCTTGAGCCCAGGCCAGACCATAGCCCGGCAAATACACATTCTCCGCAGTCCCATTAATGTAGCCTCCACCGACCCAGGTGGCTTGAAAAAAGTTATGACCAAGCACACATTTTAGTCTGTACAAATGTCCACCACATATTTAGCAAAAGGGCAGCACATAGAAGATAAACACCTGTTAATTTGGCTGTGGGGAGAGACTTCAAAGTGTCTCTGAATACTGTGTATTTACATAGCAGTTACAGTACGAGTGCATGCTTTCTTCTGATTCTGACACAAATGTGTACGCACATAGATCGAGCTGAAAGCGTTACTCATTAAAGGGTGACTATGCCCAATAACACTGTTATTATGCTTAAGTACACATGTACTTACGTTATAGCTACCACGTGAACACACGGTTTTTTTTTTTTATTCCCTGATGTAAAGGCTTTAGAGTCTATGTCTATAGGAACTCATACAGTGTATGAAACAATAACATTTAGGAATTGTTTTTTTTATGTCTACATTGACAAACATTTCACATATGTTAAGCTGTACGCGCAAAAATGAGAGGATCTTTTTAAAAAAAAATAACCTTACATATTGAAAATATAGTTTATTTATTTTCATTAAGAATAATTGGAAGGGATAAACCAGAAATTAAAAGGTTTCCGTCGGATTTTTTTAAACTAAGAATCGGTATCGTCGGGTTTTCTTTAGAAGTTGTTTACGTTTTCTTTACAGAATGTATATTTAATGAATAAATAAATAAAATACATCAATAAATCGTAACCATCCTCTGTAATTATTTTTTAGTGTTTCGTACTTATTTTTTGTAGTTTCGTGTGAAATAGTACTCAACTCGAGTTGTCAGATTTGTTAATGTTACGATTTTAATATTCCCTTTCCTTGGTCGTCTGTCGGTCGTCTATGGTGCAGAATAATTTAAAGTGACCTTTAAAGACAAGTATTTGAAAGGATGAAAAGAAAAGAGGATGATGACAGGAGAAAGCAAACTGCAGCTTACCCGTCATAGTAAAACCACCAACAAACAATCCAATATCCCTCCCGCCGACCATAATGGTCTCACTACGATCCGTACCCTCTGCGACCCCCGAGTTTTTGTTTTTCCACGCGGCCCATATGCCCACGACCAAAATTAGCAAATAGAAGATGATGATCGCCACCAGTCCTTCCACGTGGATAGCCATCTTCGGCAACTGAAGTCAGCGTCTGCAAATGGACCGGACGTTCATCGAGACCTGCACAGGGAAGCGAATAAGGGATCAGGATGATCGAGCGATACACGAACGCAAATCTGTCCGAGTACCGCTGGCGATTTACGTCTTGATGTAATCGTCTCAAAAATTAAGGACGTTTTAAATTGATACGTTGAACGTATTAATTAAGCTGTTTCAAAACGAATCCATTTTAAGTCACACCAAAACATAATCATATGATATTCGATGGAAGTTACATGCCCATTGTCCGTATGGTAGTAAGAAACGTTGACGTGAACTTTCAAAAAACTTTCAATAATTATTTTTCAGACTTTCATTTTAAGCAGATTATTCTGCATATAATTGTCTACGCTTTCAACTAGAACCTTTGGATATTGTGACACTGCAAAGCAAACAGAAGTGAATCCTGGAAAAAGTGCATGCGTAAAACATTGTTTACGCACATTTACGAACATCTTTAAGAAAACAAATAAAGCAATCGCTTGGTCTCTCTTTTAAGCCGGTCAGGAGCAACGACAGCTAAAAGCAAATCAAGTCAAGTCAAATTCGCCCAGACGCCAGTTGATTTAAGAAAGAGATTCCAATATCTTCTCTCACAATACAATTATATGTTCAAATAAATCGTCAACGCACTTCCATATTAGAGCGTAGGTTGTTTTCGAGTGACAAAAGTAAATCAAACTAATAGTAATCCAGTAATCAAAACACTTTTCCCCACTTGGATTGTTATGCCTACCATTGGGAATATTTATTGGATTGATTCCGGAAGCTTACAAACGCTGGTTAAAATAAGAAAAAAACCACTTATATCCAGAAACGAAAAATTGGTTCGTGTGGCACACCCACTGTGCATCGTTTAACCAGTGCAGTCCGTGTGTATTTTAAATTTTTTTACGGTGTCCTATAAGGTACAGGTCTTCGTCATTGCTCTGAGGAAAATAGGACGTCAGAGATTTCTGAATGGGTGACCGGTTTTATGAGCAGGAACGACAGCTTTTGTAAATGAGGAGATTGTCTCCCATTTTTCCCCCCAATTAATAAACTCAAATCAGCTTCATGGATTGACAGAAAGTAGTTCAATTCATTGTTTATGGGGTGCATTAAATTTTAAATCAGTCCATCCAAAATCGATTCACCCATTAATTTCCACGCACTTAAGGGGGCTATGATATTTAACTCAGATATTTAAAAAGACATTTACTACAAATAACGACGTTTTCGTTGGGGGGGATTTAGTCTTAATTCACTTATATTTGTTTAATGGGTTTATCTCCTTTCTAAACTTGGATAATAAAATGTGTCTTGTTCTTAATACATATACAAGTAAATAAGCTTGACACAAATCCAAATCCAACCCCAAAAATGAAAGAGAGGATTAAGCAAGGAGTGACGTTGACGAAACGACGACGTGGCGAACGGAGCTCTATCCATGGTACTGAAATGTTTAACTTTCCTATTGTCCGTTATTCCGTTGGGTAGACAAGAAGCACACGATTTCTAATATTATCAGAACTAACAATGAGACAATAGCATTGCGTTTCGTGAGGAATCACACATTTTCTGTATCATGTTATTTTCTGTATCATGTACATTTAAAACCAATCGAATTGATCCCACGTTTATACCAGCCACTGGGCGTGGTAACTCCTTTAAATCCAGGTGTGGATACAATTTTTTTTAAGACGACACCATCGCCTTTAGTGTTGCGTAGCAAAGTGGTATAGTATTTAAATCGTTGCAATAAACGGCCGAATAACTTTTAATTCGTAGCAGAAAGATATATTGATCTGATCTTCTCTATTGGCTAGACTCACTTTAACTGAAACGTTACACTATACGGACACTATATATGGACGTCCCCCACCCCACCCCCACCCCACCCCCGCCTAAACTATTTCAAATTTATATATCGTGCAAGTATGCTCACTTCACTTTTTGTAGTAACGTGTGGATGCAAAACAATTAGAAATCTGACCATCAATTTGATATTAAACAAATAAACGTATTCCGGTGAGGTTAGTCAGCTTGGATCGCAGGTTGCATTTTACATCAAAGACAATCTTAGGTAGCTGTGGTCAATAATCCACCGAAAACTAAACACAATATTAGATTTCCCTTTCCCCCCCATGTCAGACTGTTGCAGCGAAGCTGACCTGCAGGGACATGTTTCAACTTACTTGTAGATTGAATCGAAAGAAACGTTTTTTTTTTTTTTAACCGAGTCAGCTCCGACATAGAAATATGAATTTCTGGTACCACCTAGTGGTAAACTGGGCAACAATCAAAGATGTATCGCAAATTAGGGAAAAAATGACAGTTACCTAAAATGTTTCTTTGATTTAAATTGTATACACAAAATATATGTATTGTATAATCTGTTGCAAAATATTTGAAAGCATTTAAGTTTTATTTTGAACATGAATATTTCCTTTTTCCTTTTCATAAATATCACGTGGGTTTTCCATGTTGTACTGTTCCGCGCTACATTTCTGTCTGATAATCTAATTAGGAAGTAAATTGCTTCTTCGTAATAATATTTCTATTTTGAAATCGAGAAATTACTTTCCAAACGATGGCTTAATATTCCATCTGAATTCAATTTAAATGACACCGCTGTACTAACCCGGTATTGCCTCGGATAAAATAATCGCAGCAATACAGTGCCCGCTGCACAGTGCTGACAATTTCGAAATGAGCGATTATAAAAGGCGAGGAATCATTTTAAAAAGCTACTTTATTCAATTATGCTACCAAAGTTACCATTTTTTTGTTACCTATTTTTTGATGATTGCAATTTCTCATATGCAAACAATAATATGGTCACAGATCCAAATCTAACCAGTCGAATCAAGACACCTTAAATATGGAAAAGATATTCCTAATTACTTAGCTACAAGTCGTCTCACAAGATAAACATGACAGATAAAACCTAATTTGTTTATTTCGCATGTCCCTCCAAAGCCATCCTGCCCTGCATGTGCTATGAAACCGACCTGGAACTCATCGTTTTAATTCTGGTGGTCATCTTTAAGTTTCATCTTTTAGTTCATTGAGCTTTCTCAACGCTCAACTGAACTGTTGAAAAACAGAATAACTGAGAACCAAAGCTAAGGCGGGTAAAAACATCAATGCAGGCTTTCGAATTGACTGGGCCCATAAGTGTTTGAATCCAGAGCAACGTTTGGATCCGGCCACTCTTAGCTGGGAGCTGTCCGAGCTGAGGTAGATGGAAATCGGCTGGGATTCTCACGGCATTCCCGGGCATCTGTCCATCCAGCCCCGTTCAGACATAGTCACTAAGTGTGTACCCACTGGTGGAGGCAGAGAAGCGAGAAGGGACGTGATTGTGGACAGCTGGGGTCCGGTAGGGCCGGGGTCGTCGCATGCCGGCGTTGACCCGCGCAGGGTACGGAGAGGGTTCCCGTGAGCTCCGGCAGGACAGGCAAAGCGCTCCCCCGCCTGCCATGCTGAGCACCGCGGAGATGAAGCCCAGATAGACGGCGTGTCCGATCTCGTACTTCATGGCGCCGGGGAGCATGGGGTTGCGGAAGTCCCGGACCACACTGTCGGTGGTCCATGACACAGTGATCAGACTCAGCAGGCCAGCCACAGCGAAGCAGATTCCACCCGTGGTGGCCAGGGAGCTCTTAGCCGGGGAGCCGTCCAGAAAGCGCGTACACGTCATCCCCGCGGCGGAGACAGCAGCGGCCAGCATGGAGGCGAAGCAGGAGATGATCATCAGGGCCCGTGCAGCCTGCAGGTCCGCAGGTAGCGCTAGCAGCGAGCGGTGGAACTGGCACTGGTAGATGCCCGTGCTGTGCCACAAGCACTCCATCCACAACCCCTTCATGTAGCCTGTTGCTGTGATGATGTTGGAGCCCACATAGGCTCTGCGGCGCCACTGGGGCATCACAGTGGCCAAAAGGGTCCCAAACAATCCTAAAAGGCCCAGGAAGAAACCGATCAGCTGCACTGCCATCCGGGCCATTTCTAAGTGATCCTAATCCGCAGAGGTGACTATACGACTGCTGTAAGCAAGGACAAAGAAGCAAAACTCCTCCCAGTGCGGTATATTCCTCTTAGCGGGCACTGAAATTGGTTTTAAAACCTGTCTTTTCTCAGGTCTCTGTAGCGGCGACAGAGCGCTTCCGTGATGATGCCGTACGGGCTGACGGTACAGACAGTCTCCAGGCTAGTATCCCAGTAGCCCTGCAGAAGGAAATACGTATTAAACATCCACAGAAATTCCTGTTCAATTCGTTCCTGTCCGCATAGAAGGATTACTCTCAAAGGTTGTGCATTGAAATGTTTTGGTTCTCAGACCTCTCAGAATTTCGTTCCGGATAGTCCTTCATTCTAAACAACTCTCGAAGTATGTAATTGGCAAAATAAGCAGAAGATTTTATGGTGTATTGATAGCCTCTCAAGGGAGAAAGTTCACCTTACAAAGTCAATAATTAACTACAGCAAGTCATAAAACGGCAGTTTCGGCCTCTGTTGAAGCTTGACCTGGCCCTTTACTCTAACAATGCTTCAGGAAGCATTGAAATGGTGAAAGCACACCGACATATTTTCAAATTTCTACTGATCCAAAGACTTTTCGTCATTACAATTTATGTCCATTTTTTCCAACCCCGAACAAGGTTGCTTCTGTTCCCGTTGCCGAGGAGACGAGGGGCGTCGGTGCCATTGCCTCACTCATACACACCTCATCAGCTGTCAGCTGTGTAAACAGAGCCTTGTGAGAGTGTTGAAAGGGGCTGAAACTTCTCCCACAGGCGTTACGGCGGTGTGCTAACTTATGGTCTGTGAGCATACCGAGTCATAGCAGGCCGTGAGTTAGACACGTGGTAGACCTGGCTTTGATATTGTGGCATCTAGTACCAGGATTGTGAAAACAAAACTGCCCATTACACACCACATGTTGACTGATTAATACTTTTATTATGATAACAGGAAGAGGTTGCATAACCAGACATCTTGGGACTTTTCTTATGAAGGAAATCCTGCCACCAGCAGTAGTAGTGTCCAGTTGTAGTAAGCAGTACAGGTATGTCAATTACATTAATAACATTTTGACACTTGCTGTAAAAGTCATCAGATATGTGCACTTGCCAGTGAATAAAAATTAATAATATAATTTTAGAAAAACATATTTGTTTGTCCTTTAAGTGGTAACAGTAGTAACGCAAGATGTTTACTCTCAAGGAACAAATTAACAAAATAAAAGTAAGAGTATAGAAGCTGCTTATTGTTTTTACACACCTATAAAACAAAATATACGCCAAGCACATGATGCTGAAGACCGTCTGACATAATAACTTCAGTGGTTTTATTCCAGTCCCGGAGCTGGAGGTCCCTGTGTCTGCAGGTTTTATTCCAGTCGCGGAGCTGGAGGACCCTGTGTCTGCAGGTTTTATTCCAGTCCCGGAGCTGGAGGACCCTGTGTCTGCAGGTTTTATTCCAGTCCCGGAGCTGGAGGACCCCGTGTCTGCAGGTTTTATTCCAGTCCCGGAGCTGGAGGACCCTGTGTCTGCAGGTTTTATTCCAGTCCCGGAGCTGGAGGAACCTGTGTCTGCAGGTTTTATTCCAGTCCCGGAGCTGGAGGACCCTGTGTCTGCAGGTTTTATTCCAATAAAACCTCTCTTTAACCTAGGAAAACCCTGCTCTGATCCTTGAATTTAAACCAAAGTTGCAATACAACACTAAAATTAAATAAATACAGTAGTGGCTGTTCATTAAAAAGAATTTACGTTCTCTGAAATGTAAACCCTTGTAAATATTGTAACACTCCGTTCTTTAGTATGCAAGATGAAATTTTAATCAAGGCACCTGGAGAAACACTACTTCCGATTATAGATATAAAGGATTTCAAGCCAATAATAATATTATTATTCTGTCAAAGACCATGTTTAATTCCACTGATGCCATTTAATTGAAATTATAATAGAAAACTATACTAATTAGTAAAGTTTTTTCAATAAAAAAATCCTAAAGCTGTATTTTTTAAGTTTGATATTTATCCCCCCTTTTACCCACTCTAAAACTCAAGAAAATATACACAAAACTAAGCAGTACTCCGTTTACCAAGGAACTGATAGAAAATCTGTGCGCAGTTTGAAAGGGAGAATTGAAAGTCTCATTCTTGAAATGAAGTGGTGATTAATGACACTTTCAGTTCACCCTCTTCGGTACATCTGAGGTTTGCCGTTTAGTGTCAGCCATCCAGCCACACGGACAGGACCAAACGTCATGGTGAATCCACTTCCTGACAGTCTCGCACCGATGGGAGGGGTTTCTGTCGTTGTCGCGGTTACCGCGTTGCCAGTGCATGCTAATCACTCACGTTTTTATCATTTTGATCTGATCTGTAAAAAGAAAGAAAGAAAGCAAACTTCTTAATAAATAAAAATGCTTATAACGCAACGTAAACCTTAGACAGGTTGTTTTTTTTAATCAGGAGCCAACGCAATGGGATAAAAGGATAAATAGGGCAGAATAATGTCTTAATGTCTTAAAACATACTAAGCACGAGTTAGCACTTACAACAACTCTCACTACTAAAAGGGAAACCAGACAGCACTTTACTTACTGTGAAATTTGTTCTATGGGTAAGACGAAGCAAAATAAAGGTAAAACGCAATTTAATATTTGCAAATCGAAGACATGCGATTTATTTTTATTTAGCAAAACTACCCACATTTAATAACACAAACCCTGTAATCACGTATGCACAAACACCGAAAAGTAAATACTAAGCAGGAACACTTTGCTCTTCTGACAACTGCTATTGACATCCTGTGACATTTCAGAGGGAGGGATATAACTAGAGGGACATGAAACATAAATAAACCTTTATTAAAAGAATGACAGGTTCCACATTACCTTGTAACCAGTCCACCCCCTCTTCCAAACCTTCGCCCTTGACAGCATCACTGGCACTTAAAGGGAGGCGGAAACAACCATTTAATAAAGGTCTCTTACTGAAGACAAAAAAACCCATCTCTCGCTCACATTTCTTCCAGTTCAGCATCAATAAATACTCAGTTATTAAGGTCCCAACTGAAATCAAGAAGTACAAGGGGTGGCCTACAAATCAGGAGTTTTAAACCGGACTAAAGCTGAATTCAGTCCGGTTCCAATCTACCCACCCAGAATCCCACCCCGTCCTCACTCATTGCAGCGAAAGCAGGGCTGGTCCACCTACCAAATGTGCCAGGGCTTGTCTTTGACGTTTTCCAGACAGAGTAGCTGGGAAACCTTCACTGACGAGAGCGCATCTCGCAAGTCCATCTTATTGGCAAAGAACAAAATGGGGATTCTCCGGTGTTTGATGTCTGAAAGGAAGGAGGCAGGGGGAAAACGGTTTACCAAGTCACTCTCTCACACACGCACACACAGGCACACACACAGGCACACAAAACGGAACTCCAGGCTGTCACAACTGGCTCCACCTCCTATAGAGGAGAGAAACAACTGGCTCCACCTCCTATAGAGGAGAGAAACAGGCCCATATATGTTGTGGGATGGCACGTTGTCGTTCTGAAAGGTCAGTTTTTGCTTCTCGAACCACGAGCACTCTATTCCATGCCTTCTACCCGAGCACATGGTGTTAAATCACTGCATACCTGCGTGATTTTAGTACCTGGATGGTTTAGGAGTGTGTCCAGTTCTTCTTTGGCTACGACCATTCTCAACTTGTCCCCGCTGTCAATGACAAATATTATGGCGTGGCTCTCCCTGCAAGACAGACAGGTGAATTTCGATCAATCGCCCTGCACAGGTATCGCAACGCTAATAACAGCACATCAAAGGAAGCTGCATATACATTTAAAATGAGAAATTTACTCCAATATGCCAGTCTTCATATTCACTTCCTTTAGTGCAACTGTGGCATCACTCCAAAAACCTCTTAAGTGTTTTGCAGGAATTACTTTTTTCAAAAGTTTAAACTCACTTGAAGTAGTGTTCCCATAGATTCCTGTATCTGCCTTGACCAGACATGTCAAACACTGTAAAAGATAAACTTCATAGAAAAGACAACACAATATTAAAGTCTTAATTAATGAGATTTAAATACACTTCCAAAATGCAGTTGCAACTCCAATGTCAACTTAATTTTGCATTTGAAAAAAAAGAATTACCTCGATGTCTTAAATTTCTCTATGCTAAAACCAATGGTTGGGACAATATCTTTTGTCTGAGCCTGCAAGAAAACCAAACTGTGTTATTACATAATAACAGATAGTTTATATAATTATCTGCACTTCTAATATTTACAATAACAACTATGATTTATTTTTTCAAACCAAGCTTATAACATTGTGTTATCCAAATTCCCTTAAAACAAACAAACAACTAGACCAATGTATTTAAAAATATATTTTCTTATTGTAAAATAGTATTTATATATAAAAAATAGAAAACAATGACAATAACCAAAGTAAAAATACAGAAACAATTACAGAAAACATATCACATGTGCGACCAAAAACAGTTTCAGTAATAAAAGATATTCATTAGACAGGGACTTAAACTGTGTCTTCCCTCAGTTAATGTGTATTGCCTCCTTTTGAAGTCATCTGAAGGGTTGGAAGTCCAAACAAACCATGGGGTTAAAACGAATGCTATTTGCTAGCGGAGTAAGATTTCAGCGCAGTCTGTTTACTGTAGTGAAGCTAGATGAAGACTCTTAAACAACATCCATGTTCTTGGGCTCAATGCCCATCTACGAGAATCTGGTCGAGTCATTAAACCTGCAAGCTGATACACACTCGTTTTAATGAAGTTTTAATTGAATCAATTAATACCATCAAGGGCAAATTAGTGATAACCTCGCTTCAAATATTTTAAATAGGTTTTCTCGTGCTCACAGCATATTTTAGGCCTAAACCGAAATAAATGCCTCAGAAATATTCATTTTCCAGTTGATATTTAATTGGGTGTATATGATGGACGGAAGACTCACGTTCGATGGCTTGAGTTTATTTATTATAGTAGTTTTGCCGCTGTTGTCCAGTCCCAGACATAACACGTTCACCTCCTTCTTCTTTAGTCCGAGCCATCCGGCTAGTTTATCAAAAAGCCCCATGATTTTCTTCTGGGAATGATTCCTTTTAGCTTTGGGCACACAACCTTAATTTGTATTTTGTCCCTCCCGCCGAACTCTTCATATGAAAACATCCATTTCCTAAAAAAAAAAAAAAATGGCATGTGCAATTTCAGAAACTGGCTACAGCCTGCGTAAAAATCTTTCAGATAATCCGATTAAAGCGTATTAAAACGTATTGAACCTACCGCGCTGATTCGCCAAACGGAACGAGGCGAGACTCTATTCAAGGGGCCTGACACGGAACAATTTACCGAGGTGGAGTAGGCGACATTTTAACGAAACCCACATGATAATGCCCACTATAGACTGGGACACTTATTTTCTTCTAAACCGAAAATAACAAAAATGCAGAATTCAGCCTAGATTTTCAATAGTGAACCAAATCAGTCGTATTTTATGGTGCGCGTAAACACGTTTCAGCATCGGTAAAGCAGTTTTAGGATAAAACTACTATTACTTGCGTGTTTTTACAAATACTTATCTTGCTATATTGCTAAACTAATAATTATCTTTAGTCTGCAGTGGGCTACTGATCTAAAAATACGTGTCGAACAACTAGCAACTTTATTTAAATACACGGAAATAAATAGGTCTCTCAGGCATGATTTAGACCAAATGTACAGTTAGAACGGTGAGAATTTTACTTAACAGAGAGTAATCATTAAAATACATTAACGTAGGCTAGCTACCCAGTTCTTACCTGATCCTACAAATGTCTTTTCAAGTTACAAACGCAATGCGCGACCTGTCTGCGTTTTTGGACTCAGTATTTACTTGTCTCCCTT
Source organism: Hiodon alosoides (assembly GCA_025775065.1). NCBI lineage: Eukaryota > Metazoa > Chordata > Actinopteri > Hiodontiformes > Hiodontidae > Hiodon > Hiodon alosoides. Next base: position 1,028,911 of record JAOYSI010000012.1, on the reverse strand, counting down.
GTTTAAAGACGATCGGAAATAGCCTTGTTTACATCAATGCGCTTGGAATCCTTCCGAAATAATATAACACCCATTATATATTATTTTCTGACGTATCAAACCGCTTATTTAGAATATTAATAGGGCAATCAGGCCCGTACCAAGTATTTACAATTTAATTGCGTTGCTATGGAGCGACGATACAAGCTATTCTCGTCGATAAATATTTACTCATCAGCGCCATCCCCTGTACAGTGAACCCTGGAAGCCAAGCTTTTAAAACACACAAGTGGGGTTCTATAAAGATAAAGGTAAATGAGCTAGGACTGGACTCGAACGACAGAACACACTACAGCATCAATAATAAAATAATTTTATATATATATATATATATATATATATATATATATATAATTATAAATTTTTAAAAAATATAA
>JAOYSI010000012.1:999423-1028395 GCA_025775065.1 Hiodon alosoides | reverse complement strand
GCCTGATCCTCAGCCGGTGCTGATGGGCGTGCCCGGACCTCTCCCGTGCGTGTATTCGAGACGGACGCGTGGCACACGTCGGTAATGTTGAGCGTTTCTGTATAGTGCAGTCTAAGTTTGGCTGTGAGAGAGACGGATGTGTCTCGGGATCGAGAAAATATTTAATTGAGTGGTTGTTCCCCATTATCGATCTCACAGATCCCATGGAACTGCTGCCAGTGAAATAAAAGCAGCTGGACTCGACTTGTGACCGGCTGCTGTCATTTATTCAGGAGGGACCAAAAGGAAGGGGTTACACTAGCAGTGCACAAGCATGCCTCATTCATTTACCTTGCCGCGCCCCCCTGCAAATGCTTCCGCGCCCCCCACTTTGGGAACCACTGACCTAACCCATTGTTCTGTCTGCAGTAAACACAAACAGCTTCATCCAATGGTACTGCTTCTAACCTACCATAAGCCCCAGATACATTACTTAGGCACTAACAATCACATGGACAGACACATCAGGATCCGAACCAACAGTAAACTCATTAGCTAAGACATAGATTATCTGCATGAGTGGCCCTGTAGAATGTCCATATTTCCTTAGCTGTGTACAGGGGTTACAAGTGTACAGTATGCTAAGAGAGACAGAGTGAACACTTACCTCTGGGGGGGTACTTTTGATCATAAGGGTACCCCAGATGACAGCTATGAGGGTTGGACAAATTCAATTGAGTCAATTTCAATTTGTTAGTGGTGTATGAAGCATTTATGAACTTTTGTATTAATTGTAGATTGTACAATGTACAGATAAAGCCAGTGTCGACTTGCCCCATTGAGCACTCTCAAGCCAAGAGCAACGTCCATGCTGTTTGTACTTTGGAAGATAATGGCATTTGTTACCCTCTCTGGTCAGCCCCAGCACCCCCTATGCAATTTTACCCATTGCCAGGGGCAACTTCAAAGCTTTTTAACTTGAAAAAGTTTTCTCATAGCTCATAGCAAATTTTGACAAGTTTGGTTAAAACTTTAAAACAATAACTCATATGGACATGTCAGTCCAGGCAATGCTGAACACTTTGCTTTTAGAGGACAGGTCCACCATTGGTGCACAGTGGTTATGGGGCTTTGATAACCATCTTAAAAAACACATTCAGTTCACACATAAGTACTTATGGCTGTCACTCTTAAGCCTGATTCATACTTTGCAACTGCAAGGGTCTGCATATATAGATGAGAAAACAATTTCACAGCTGCTGACATCCTCTTGGCTATAGTTCAGAATCTGGACCTGGCTGTGTCCCTTTCTGGGAACACAGATGGCTGATTTCAAAGAAAGCCTGCAAGAAGAGGTTCGTTGGTATAGATACTGAATCTGTATGACACGTCATTAAAGCAACACAAAGGCATAAAAATGATATGCAACTAATAGAAAGAGAGAGCAGAAACATTGGAATCTGAGGAGTCTTTGACAAAAGTGGAATTACATGTGAGACTAGTGCATCTTTACCTAAAACGTTTTTCTAGAAGCAGTAGATGAACCAGCTGTGGTAACGTTGTCTGTGGTAACAATGTCAGTGCTCTGAACATTGACCCACATAGCTACATTTACAAGGATTTATGCGAAAGCCAAGTATAAAATATATATATTCCGATTTAAGCAGTTTGTGGACTATTCTGGATTATTTATGACAAGAACAGTTAAAATATAAAACTTTTAGTGGTGGATTATTATTAGGTAACTTATTAGCTAGCTAACCCATACTTAGCATTGAGTTACATCAAGACATAGGTAACAATGATTTCTTCTGTTTGGATATTGTGTTTGTAAAATATTATTTTAACATTTATTTAGGCAAGTAAAAATTCACCCTCAGATATTTGTGTGCCTAAACAAAAAAGCCTTATTTTTGTTTCTAGTTATGTTTCTAAAACCTAGCCATTTTGCTAGAGGTAGATTACCTGGCAAGTACCATATAAATAGATGTATTTGAACAGAACCATCAATTTTCCATGAACCGTTAGAATTGTTTTTCATGTCTTTCCCTAGCTTTGGTTGGTCCAATGCCTCATCCAATGTTTCACATTATGCTTTCCTTTAATGGATGTTCTGCACAGAAAATTTGTCTGGCCAAACCTAATTACTAAAGAATTAGCAGATTGCACTTAAATTTCTGCAGATCTGAAGACTAACACCATTAATGTTAAATAGGTTGGATGTTGGTGGCAGTTAAGCACTGGTCCAGGGCCAGTTTAGATTTTTTGTTGAGATTAGCTTCTGGATTTGAAAAGTAGGTTCATACTGGGACAATGAACAACTTTACCTTGAACAGTGAATGTGATTAGCAGCATATTCTACTTTTTTACAGTTTTCAAATAAAGCACATTGAATTTGATATTTTAAATAGAAAATTACTATGGTCTTGGCTGTACTCGGCAGAAATGTCAAGTCTATTCTGAAGCCAAATAAAGAATGGTCTTGAGTAATACTCTTGAGATTTTTTCTCTGTAAACTTTAGAAGCTGCACCAAAAGACTAATATGTTTTACACTTCTGAAAAATTAATTCACTGCCATTTTGCCAGTGAAGTATTATACTTTGTTTAAAGTATAATACTGTTGTTGTCTAGGGAGTAGGGGTGGAAACTGCCAAGTCTGCAACCAAAAGAAAAAAACATAAAACATATGAATTCACTTCTCAAATATATTCAACTGCATTCCATTTTGCCACAATATCTCAGACCGTTTGATATTTTGCAGCTGTCCATGAGCACGTCAAGATGCTAGTAGTGATTTTCAGAATGCACATGAAAACTCTTCCCTAACTGGAGGAAATGGAATCCCACACATCCTAAACTCTGGTGTTCTTTTGTGCCCATTGCGTTCTGTTTGATTGGTGCATTGTCCTAAACCCATAAATGGCCATGTTCATATTTAATTACCGTATTTCCCCATCTATCAGACGCACCCTTTTTCGAAAAATTTGGGGTCTAAAAACTGGGTGCGTCTTATACAGTTGTTGTAGATTTTTTTACTTGCATTTTCCGCTTTTTCGCGCTTGTTTTTGCGTTCATTGTTTTAGATTTTTTTACTTGCATTTCCCGCTTTTTTGCGCATGTTGTCTTTGTGCTCATTGTTTCGCACTTGTTACTGGTATATACGGGTTACGTTTTGCCATGTTCTGCCCAGAAATGGCTCAGAAAAGATTTTCGTACAGTGCTGAATTAGTTACGTTTAAAGTGATCCAGTTTGCAAAAGTGAATGGAAATCGTGCTGCTGAACATAAGTTTCCACAAGCTAATGGATGGGAGTTTTGACTGTGATGAGGAGTTGTATGAATTTTATGATGAATAAAACTTGAGTTTATGTAATACATTTTTTTTTTCGAATTTCGGGCCCCAAAATGAAGGTGCGTCTTATACATGGGGAAATACCGTAAATGGCATTACCTTATGTTGTTTCCCCACAGCTTAAATCAGAGCTTGTTAAGTTGTGACTGATGACAGGCATGACTCAATTAGTTCCCTCACTTGGCTTCCCTTACTTGGCATCCATCACAGGGCAGTTGAACAGGGCTCAAATTTTAGGGATGCTCTGTTAATTTTTAGACTAGGGTAATTATTGCTCACATAGAGCGAACCTAGAATTTATAAGGTCAACCAATCATATGTAATCTGCTCTGAGGCCATTAAAAAATACCAGTGAGCATCTCTTGATGCAGGATGGCTGTAGACTGAAAAAGCATTGATGAACCCTATGTGAGTTTGAAAATTTCCACAATGCTAAAGACTATAAGATCAGTAGAGTTAAAATGTAGTGTTTAAGCTGCTGGTTAATAATACTTTGGCATGAGATCCTTTTATATGGGATGCTGCACAAGGAGTTTCAGACAGACCTCTGTTATTGAGATAGATAGATGCTATTGAAACAGACATCAAAAAAAATAAAAGGGAGATTTTTAAATCTGGTACAGAGGATAATGGTGATGCCATACCAGGCAGATTACCCCCCGACTCTGCATTGTCTGCTGATGTGACCCTAGGATTCAAAGATATTTCTTCGTTCAGCAAACACTGGTCACTATGCTGGGGTCCCTGCATCTGCAGCTGCGAGTCTCGGCTGTTCCATTATTTTTCTTCAGTCCTTGGCTCTTTGGTGATGTAAGGATCTTCCTGAATTGCTCAGCACCTGCCAGGCCACTTCCTGTTTTCAGCTGCCAACTAAAAAAAAAAAAAACAGCTATTTGGGTTCCTGGCAGAAAAAAATTGACATTGCATGCATTGGATAACACCATCCAAATGGAGCCATAATGCACTAAGTTAAGAAAGCTGTGAATAAAATGTCGGTATTTGAAATATATCCAAGACCACTGGAAACTTCTCTGTAATATATAACTGTTATTGCCTCTGTCAAATTGGCTTTTTCTTGGTTTCCTTTTTTCTCAAACTGTTAGCCAAAATGTGTCCCAGTGTGCTCTTGCCAGTTCCCCCGTGCCTGTTGTGGCCAGGAACACCTAGGAGTTTTAGTCCAATTGCCAAAGAATCTTAGAAAAACAATGCTGCATGAAACCAATTATTCAGTCATATACTAGTGTACTTTTTCTGGGAGTGTACTTACCAGTGATTCCACTCAGAAGTAGAGGAAGATTTAGAGACTGAGGTGTGAAGATTGGCTAGAAGCCAGAAAACATGCATTTAAGTCATATGAATGTCAATTCAATCCACCTTTCTCTTAAACATCTTCGATTATTATTATTTTAATACATATCTTTTTAAAAACTGATCAGCATTTTAAAATATAAATCTGAGTCGATCTGATATTTTCAGAACGTAAGTACACCCTACCTTGATTTGCACATAATACTAGTGCGCTCGCATTTCTCTCTCCACCACATGTGTTTATCACCAGCTATAGAGTGACTGGCTCCCCTGCTGAGATCAGTTTCCTCCAGGTATCGTCATCCGAGAAAGCTTTCTACTTACTCTCTTAAAAAGGGAGTTGTTTCCATATACGGATTGTATTTAACAAACAGGAAATTTACTACACAAGCACAGATTTATTTTTCATGATAACAAATTATGCATTAAAACCAAATCTTTTAGCTCATTCTAGATGCTATACATGGTTTGTGTTTTCCCCCTATAAGATTTCAAATGTGTAATTGTCCAGATTATTTTTTTATTATCACTTCGCCCCTAAGCTACTCTCTTTCTCACTCTAAAACTGTGAACTTTCACAGAACTTCTCTGGTAACATGTGGAAATTTCTCTTTATTTCCTAACTTATATTTCCCTTGGGTTACATACATCTCCAATACCACAGAGTTCTGTATTAGTCTTTATGAAGATAAACAAAGGACTTCGATGAAAGCTTAACATTAATGGAACAGTTTTCATGCAAGTTAAGTGCATTAAGGCAGTAAAAAGATGATCAAAACTATTCAGTTGGAAAAACACAAACCATGCTATCGGGTTCCTTCACGACTTGTTCATCATGTCTGCATAAGGTCTAAAATCATGCTTTTATGGTGGTATGTAAGAACTCATGCGATTTTGGTGGTATGTAAGAACTACCTCAATTGTTACCAAGCTTTTGGTTGGCAGGCGAGCGGGGGACGGAGAGGGGTTGGGGGTTGGTATGGTCGTGAACAAAGGCCTGCATTTAGTTAGACCAGCCAGGGTGAATAATATGATTCTAAATTTATGCCAAAACAGTGCCCAAAGACTGACAGAGATACATCATAATGGAAAATCACAGTAATTGTCAGACCCTTCCCAAGACTCGTTCTGTGTGGATTCTTTGAGAATAGCAGAGCACTGTTCTGATTGTCACAGTACCAAGTATTTACACTGTTCAACAACATACAGTTTGTTGCTTTTTTCCTCGCATTTATTGTTGTTTCCCAGTCTTTGTTTTATGGTTTTACATGAAGTATTTACTGGCTAAAAGAGACAGTATACAATCAAGCTTTTTATATTTACATTTGTATCGTTTTTTCTAATAATCTAAATCCTTTTCAATGGGAATCAAGAAAGATTTTTGTTTATTGATTCCCATTGAAAAGGATTTAGATTATTCGAAAAAACGATACAAATGTAATAAAAGAAAGCTTGATTGCCAGGAACAACTAGTAATGACTGCAATTAACTGTAATGATAATGGAAAATAAATCTTAGCCTTTGTTAGATCGAAAATTATGATCCAGAATCTTTTAATTGGTTTTCTCAGTTGGTGCTGAGAGAGAGAGAGAGAGAGAGAGAGAGAGAGAGAGAGAGAGAGAGAGAGAGAGAGAGAGAGAGAGAGAGAGAGAGAGATCCAGCCCATGCAGCCAAAAGAGATGGTAGTGTCTTTGTTATTTCCGGTTGATTTCCTTTTTTTTGTTTAGGGATAAACAAGGCCCACGGGACTTTCTTTATCGGATCCCTTGCCTCCTCATCTCACGCCCAAACCGTGCATGTGAGACATGTTACAGGTGCCGAAACCTGGGAGTCAGGTCGCCATAGCAATTGAGTCTTTGATGCTTACCCAGTTAAACAGCTCACCCTGATACAGGAGCAAAAACACCAAGCCCTGCAGCGGACGCACGGACATCAGCAGGAAAGCCTGCAGGCTCTATGTACCACAAAAGCCACTTTAACCCAGCTACTATATTAGCAGGATCCCCTGACCTCAGCCTAACCTACTTCATCACTGCTGGCAGGCGGACGATTATGACGTCCACCTGTAGGCAGTGATGAAGTAGGTTAGGTTGACCCCTGAGGGGCATCGGAGTAGGTTCCGGTCTCTAACCTATAAAGGTTGGGTACCCCAGTGTGCCACGCGTCCATCTAAAAAACATGTGCAGGAGAGGTCTGGGCACGCCCACCAGCACCGGCTGAGGATTTTTTGGTTTGTTTGTTTGTTTACCGTTAATAAATCATAAATCATGAAATAAATCACCGGCAAAGAGCCGGAGAACCCGGAAGTATTGTTTCGCTGATTATTTCAGAGCCAAGCACATCAGCGTGCTACAGTGGTGATGAAACCCGGGAATTCCTTAATTGCCCGACACTTCCTCCTCTGGATTCTTCCCCTCTCTCCCAATCGGTGTCGCAGCTGACCCTGATACAAGAACAACAGCACCAAGCCCTGCAACAGTTTTACAACCTCCAGGAGGTACCCGCCGCCTGCCACATCAGTGAGAGCTCTGGCCTGCCAGGAAGGGGCAGAGCGGACCACCGCAGCGGAACTGCCTGGGGCCCGGAGATCACCCAGACCCCCTCTTGCTCCCTCTTTTTCACGACCACGCACCTGGTCCCCTGTTGTGGAGTCCGCGGCCAGGACGCCGGGGGATGGGTGCTGGAAGTGTGGACAGCCGTGCCACCTCAGGCGGGAGTGCCCACTCATGGAGGTCAACCTCTCCGGCCTGGCTCCCGCTTCCTGACGCTCTTTCCCCGACATGGCAGACAAGTATTTGGTACCGTTGAGTGTACATGGGGATACAGTCTGGGCACTCCTGGACTCCTGGGCACTCCTGTGTCCGAAACCGCCCTAATGTGCACTATTTAGGGTGCTGGCATTTTGTAGCACTGTCCGAATTCATTCCCTACATCTCGTTCCCTACATTTGTTCACTCATTCTTACCCACAATGCAATCTGATTTCGGGGGTACATACGATGTACACTCTTCATCCAGAGATGGTGCAGGGCATGTCCGGAGTGTCAAAAAATGTATCCACAGGCCATACCAAAAGCACCTTTGTGCTCGTTACCTCTAATTGAGATCCCCTTCGATCGAATTGGCATGGATCTCGTCGGTCCGTTCACCAAAAGCGCACAGGGGCATCGATTGATGTTGATCATTGTTGATTATGCGACTCGGTATCCGGAGGCTTTTCCCCTCTGCAACGTAGATGCCAAGAGCGTTGTGGATGCCTTATTGTCCCTGTTCACCCGGGTCAGTTTTCCAAAAGAAATTCTCACAGACCAGGGCATTTCTGTCACGGACCTTAAAAGAATTGTATAGACTTTGCAGGATACAACCGATTAAAACCAGTATCTACCACCCGCAGACGGATGGGTTGGTGGAACGTTTTAATCGCACATTGAAAAACATGTTGGCAAAGTTTATACTGGACGATAAGTGGAATTGGTACAAAATGATTGCCCCATGTTGTTCGCTGTACGGGAGGTTCCCCAGGCCTCCACGGGGCTTTCCCCCTTTGAGTTGTTATATGGCAGGTGGCCAAGGGGCGTGTTGGATCTCATCTAGGAAACGTGGGAGGAGGGTCCAAGCCCCAGTAAGAACGTAGTGCAGTATGTCATGGACTTCTGAGCCAAACTGCAGTCTTTGGGGACGACTAGCACGTAAAAAATTTCCTCGTGGCCCAAGGCAGACAGCGTGCGGCATACAACAGGGGGACTCAACTACGCACTTTTGACCCGGGCGATAAGGTTCTGGTCTTACTCCCCACGTCCAGCTCCAAATTGTTGGCACAGTGGCAAGGGCCCTTTGAGGTCACACGGCGCTTGGGGGAGGTTGACTATCAGTTGGTACGCACTGACCGAGGGGGAGCACAACAAATCTACCACCTTAATCTGTTGAAATTATGGCACTCTGCTGACTCTGTCCACTTGGCGGCACCAGAGCCCCGGGATGATGACTTGGGTCCTGAGGCTAGGTCCATGACTCGTCTCCCGGTGTTCCTAGGTAACCAGCTGTCTTAGACCCAGAGCGAGGAGGTATGTCAACTGGTACATGAGTTTACAGATGTGTATGTTCCAGGTCGTACTAACATCATCGAGCACCATATCCATTCCCCGCCGGGCAGCGTGGTTCGGACCCGGCTATGTCGTATTCCCGAGCACAAGAAAAAAGTGCTGCGGGACGAAACTGAGAAAATGCTGGATGTGGGAGTAATCAAGTAGTCCTACAGCGATTAGTGCAGTTCAGTGGTGTTGGTTCCTAAACCGGAGATTCTGAGATTCTGTGTTGACTACAGGAAGGTCAATGCAGTTTCAAAGTTTGATGCTTATCCCATGCCTTGGGTGGATGAGCTGTTGAATCAGCTGGGCACTGCTCGTTTTTACACAAAACTGGATTTGACCAAGGGCTATTGTCAGATACCCCTGTCTCCACTCCGATCTGTTTGTACCAGTTTGTCACTTTAACTTTTGGGCTTCACGGAGCACCAGCCACCTTCCAGAGGCTCATAGACCACGTGCTCTGGCCACACTGTGTGTAGGCCGCCGCCTATCTTGACGACGTTGTTGTTTACAGTAATGATTGGGAGCGGCATGTGCGGCACTTGCGGGCGGTCCTGGGTGCTTTGCGGGAGGCTGGCCTCACGGCAAACCCCGGCAAATGTGCGATTGGGCATTTCGGAAGTTATTAGTCGGTTTATAATTGCCAATTCATAGTTTTCAGTCACGTGACCTGCACGGTGACCTGGAGGGCAAAACAATAGACCAAGATGGCGGCTCACACCGGACTCCCCGTAGAAACGCAGCAAAAGTTGGTAAATTTCCGTTCCTACGATTATTTGGATAACCTCTCAAATGTAGAAAAAGAATGATATGGACACAAACTGCAAGTGTTGGGCACCTGCTGCCGTATTTCAGCAATAAAAACTTCCAGGTCTCTGCCAGTGCTCAACTTTGGTGATGTTTACATTTACCTTGTGGAGAAGTAGGGTATGCACCAGGGAGCCAGATAGCTTTCACAAAGGCCCAGAGAAAGAGATCTGTGTGGGTGTGGTGTCCTCCCCCCTGCCAAGATTCCACCTCCAACCCCAGATGAATGCACAGCATTCTACAAAATGCTACATTTATCTGAAGACACTGAAAATCAACCTGTCAAAAGTTCAATTTTGTCTGTTATCCCTGGCCATGCAAAGAGGTACATACCTCGGGCCGTGCAACTGAACATCCCTGCACCCCTTAAGCAAAATCTACAAGCCCGAGTACAGGTCACTGTCACACCAAGAGCTGCAGGCAAAGAGTGAAGAGGTTTTTACAGGGTTAAGCATAACAGAAGAACAGGTCAGTCAGTAAAACACGTCAGTCAGTAAATATGATTGAAGACATGAATGTCAGGAATATCACAGGCACAAGTGCAGAAAACAAGTTCTCTACAGATACTGTCATTTTCTAATGTTTTTTCAATAAACGTTAATTCATCATATATTACAAACTTGTTTCCTCAACCTTGTTCAATTGTAGTGTCATGCAATAGAATGGGAGACGAGACTTCAATCAATATGTGCCATGTGGTTTGACCAGAAGGCAAGAAGGCTGACTGCGTCAAACATACGAGCTGTCTGTCACACCGATCCTGACGAACCAGCTGTCTCCCTGCTGAAGAAGCTGTGCTACCCGAGAGGGCCCTACAAGGCTCATATCTGTCAACACTCCCATTTTTCCCGGGAGTCTCCTGTATTTCACACCCATCTCCCGCCCCCCTCCTGTTTTGTTATTTCACCCGGGAAACTCCTGTAATTTGTATGGCCCAAACCTCATTATATGAATAATCACATCAATATATTATTCCAAGGTTGTCCAGTTGCCAGATCTTGCATGAAACGCATCCTACACACACAATCGACACATCATACAAATTTCAACCCATTTGTGAGCTCAACCTGGCAACCTACAACCCAGTTGCGCTGTTGATCTGCGCAGGTAGTAGACATGGGAAGTTGAATCAAGCATCACTGGTAGATGGTTGGAGTTGACTCAGGTGGTGCTCTGGCAAGAAAAAAAAAAATACATGTAAATTTAACAACAGCTGGACTGAAGAATTTAATTTAATTTCTCAAAGCCATATCGACAATGCCCACGCCTTTTGCAAAGTGTGTCGCACTGATTTTAATATTGGACACGGTGGGAAAAATTACGTTACTCAGCACATTAAATCATAATGGCACAATCGCGCTACAGAGGCACAGAAGGGCACACTGGCCATTTCGACCTTTATCACTAAGGGACGGACGGAGGCAGAAATCGCGTTACAGGCGGAACTGAAAATGGCAATGTTGATTGCAAAGAAAAATATTCCTTTTTCATTTTGTGATGACTTCAACGCTAGTGTGGCAGGCATGTTTCCTGATTCTGCCATAGCTAGAAAATACTCCCCTGGAAAGACTAAAACAACTCAATTTCTTAAAGGTAAGTTAATCTGTCTATTAATGCTAATTTTACAATGTGTTAGCCAGCTGACAGAAAACATAACTAAAACAAAACATGAACTTTAATTCATCATCATTTTTTATCTATATCATCACCATCTTCTTTGACTACTTCTTTCTTCTTTTCTCTTTTCTTCTTATTATTTGTTAGGTGCCACTGCCCCAGAGCTTGATGATGAGGTCAAAAACATCTGCCAGACCCAGCCATTTGGATTACTTTGTGATGAGTCAAACAACATGCAGAAAGAAAAATAACTTGTAATACTGGCAAGAGTTTATGATGAGAACAGTCTTGAGGTTGTGACCAAATTTATTGACATGCCATTCTGCAATGTGGGTACAGAAGAAAGTATTTATGAGAAGCTGGAAACCTCTTTGAGGTGAATTTATTTACATGACGAAGAATGCACTTAAGGCTCAGTTGAATTCGATAGCATGAATGTTTAGAAAAATGTATTTGTCTGATAATGACAGAAATAGAGGAATCCCATGGGATAACCTGGTGGCCTTCAACTCTGACAACTGCAGTATAATGAAAGGAAAGCACCATTCAGTCATCACCAAACTAAGAGCTAAGGAGTTCACAGACACAGACAACCTGAATCTGCTCAGATACTGCAGTACACGATGGCTCAGCCTCCACACGTGCATACAAAGAGTACTCAATGTGCTGCTCTGCAGGCTAACTTTAATAGTCTTGAGGATGAGAGGAGTGCCAAAATCAGGAACATGGCAGGCTACTTCAATGATCCTGAGATCAAGTTCTATTTTCTGTTTCTGAGTGCCGCTCTTAAGCCATTGGTTGCGTTCAACACTGCCTTCCAGGTAGGTAGAATGAATGGTGGAGACCTAGCATTAAAAATAAATGTCTGTTTTATTTAAGTTTACCCATGTTTGCCCAATAGGCAGAGGGAGTGATGATCCATAAGCTACACAGTGAGATGACAAGACTGGTCAAGAGATACTTGGGCTACATTGTTCCAGCTAGATTAATTGCGGATATTCCAATCAGTGAAGTATTATATGGACACGAACACCAGCTGGCAAATGAGTACCTCTTCATTAGGGCTGAGGCCAGAGCATTCCTTGAAAATGAAGAACTCTCATCCATGTTAATGACAAAAAATATATCAGTAAGTTATAGCTTCAGTAATGATGATATGCTTAATTTGTCTTTCTTCATGATTCCTGGTTTATATGTGGTTCTGTCATAATTGTGCTCTTAGGACAGTAAGAGCTTTCTATGTTGAAGTCATTGGGAAGATGCTGAAGGTCTTTCCCTTAGACTCACAGCTGCTCAGTGACCTGAAGGTGTTGGACCCTGCCTCTCGCCTGGAAATCTCTCCTGAAACAGGTTGACCTATTTATTTTGTGATTTACTTACCCCCTCAAATGATCTTATTATTGTAAGAATACCAGCTCCGTACATTTAAGTATTAAGTATTTAACCTAACTGATAAGTATGAATGATAATGTGTTGGAAATCTGTTCATAACACAGAGTGATAAGGCTAGGTCGCAGGTTTCTACAAATGAGGCTTGATCCAAATAAACTGAGAGAGGAGTTCACAGACTACCAGGTCTCAGACAGCAAGGAGTTAACCCAGGAAGAGAGAGTGGACAGATTCTGGGGCCTTGTAGGGAAAAGTGAGACTGAGACCAGGTTCAGTCAGCTGGCTAGTCTGATGAAGCCACTACTTTGCGTTTCTCATAGCAAAGCCTCCTCAGCAAGGACTTTCAGCATGGTCAGAAAGATTGTAACAGAAAATCGAATTAGCATGAATTATAGCAGACTTTGTGCTCTCTGGTGCTGCAAAATGAACTATACAAACCCTGCATACAAGTACACTCCCTCCAGGGGGGCACTTAGAGCAGCAGTCCGCTAATTACAATTACAATTCTGCATGTAAGAAACACTAAGCCATACTCATGCAACACATACTCTGAACAAACAATGTTAATGTAATATACAATTTTACAATGTGATGTTAATGTACAATGTTAAACACATGAAATACATGTTTTTGTTACATGCACCACAGTGCTTAACTGTTGTGCAGTGTTTCTGTTTATGTAATACAATTTGTAATAATAACAAAAATAAATAAAATGAAACATGACTAAGTCACGTTATTATCATAATTATGTATTTATTTATGCGTATTTAGCCTGCCTCTGCCATTCAGCACCAGCACCAGCACCAGTACCCCCCGCCCCCCAGCTCAGAGGTCTCGGATTTTGGCAACCCAAATGTTGACAGGTATGACAAGGCCCCAACCAACAACACACCACTCTCTGAGGTATTCACATCCACTTCACAGTGGATGAGAGCAGCACACAAAAATATTGAAATCAGAATTACCAAATAAGACAAAAGCTACCATAGAAGTCACGGGGAGGGAAACCACTGGAATATGCAGGAAAGTTTTTAATAGTCTTTAAACACTCATCATTGTATAAGCTTTGTAGGCTTATACAAAAGCATGCCTTAATTCTATACACCAACCGACTGCAAAGTAAATGTTTCAAAGCAAACGGTTATGCAAGGGGTCCGCATGTAGATTTAAGGCATTGTATTTTTTTTGCCTAAATGTTGTGAAAGGTTAGTATTTTAAGGATGTATGAAAACCTTTCTGCACATCACCATGTTTCCTCTCCCCATCACTTTTATGATTGACATCCACTTACCCCCTCTTGCTGCTAAAATACAAATCATCAGGATAGGGCTGCAGCTAATGATTGTTTTCACTGATGAGAATCTGTTGATTATTTTCTGGAGTAATTCATTAGTTGTTTATTACTAAGAAATTAACAAGGTTTGGTGTCCTTTTGGTCAAAGGAGTAAATAAACCAGGAAATTTTCACTATTGAAAACCTGAAATGAAAGAATGTGGACATTTTTCATTTAAAAATTAGTCAAAACAATTAATCGATTATCAAAATAGTGGGTAATATATTAAATAGTTTACAGCTAATTGATTAATTGACCTATCATTGCAGCTCTAGATCAAGATAAATAACACAACTGCTGATAAAGAAGTTATTGTTCTTGCTGTTTTTCAGATGGGGCACTGAACCCGAACTGAGGAGTATATCAAGATGATGGAGAGCCACAAATCTCTCTATGGGGAAGGGAGGGCTGGTAATCAACCCAAAATACCCGTGGTTAGGGGCAACCCCAGACAGCATTTTAACATGCGACTGCCATGAGATGGGTGTGTTGGAGGTAAAGGCACCCAGCCCGATAATTGGCTCGATAGAAGAGCGGCCAGAGACACAGGGGGAGGGTGTACACCTTTTATTAGGTATTATTTACAGAATTGAACTAAACTAAAAAAAAAGAACAACCACCCTGTTGGAGAAAGCTAAAATAAACCTTTTAAACTAATCAATAACTCCACAAATACTCTGTAAATACAGCTTTTCAGGAAAAACTTTCCTCCCGATCCACCCTGAGCACACCCCCAACTTGCCTGCCCATCAAAACCCTTCAGCGAGTTCCCCAGGGCTTGAGGGTGTGTTATTAGCTGTTAGCTAGTCTCCTCTTGAAACTAGCTCCTCTGTGTGCATGACTTTGCCACAGACTCACAACCTGCTATTTCTGGAGAACTGTTGGTGTGCGTGGTTCCACTTCAGTGGTTGCTTTGTTTAAATCATCAGGTATCCCAGTCCCTAAACCTTTCCATGGTCTGTGCAGCATGTTGATTCAAACATTTTTTATTCATTCACTCTCAAACTTTTTTGATGCCATTCGATACCAATTTGGTTGACGTGAGGTCGACGTGAAGTCAGTGGACCGTGGCAATTTGGGGTCATGTGGAAACCCTTTTACACCACCGAACTACATACAATCTATGTATATACTTCCCCAACTCTGTTGGATGTGCACAGAGTGTCAACTGCGGCTATCCATGTTTCCTGTGCGTACTGCCTAGACTGCTAAAGCACAGTCCCTGGTTGCCAGTGTGCTTGTCACCTGCTGAGCAGGTCGGAATGGTGCCCTCAAAGCCAGCCTGAAGTGGCACCTAAATCCTCCGGTTTCCACAGCCAAGAGAAACAGCCGCAGTCTCATTGTAGGGGCAGATCACACCATCACCCTGCCACAGACTGACCAACATCGGCCGATGCTGTGATTGCTGCCACGGGCCCAGGGTCCTATCACCAGGCACCAGCTGGAGTACAGGGCCCAGTGGGGTTGAGGTATGTCCTCCAGTTTCATCATCTTGCTATGTCCCACATTCCTGCGGCTCAAGGGCATCAGGAACTATCATGGACAGTTGGTGCTGGATCTCCAGATCAGGCACGGCACCACACCTAGCTCATAATTAAAGACCTTTTCAGTAAGTATGATAGTATGACAGATATATGATAGAAAGGGCGTGTAAAAAAAGACAAGTGGCTAGTAAGTGACTTAGATTGGCAGAAACTAGTTGTATTTCTTAATCTACCTTGTGTTTGTTGGCAGAATTTGTAGTGACAATCCAAGATGCATTAGCAAAATTGGCTGTTCTAAACTGGGGAGAAAATACAAAAGATGGAGGAGAATTCATACATTCTGACCTTTAAGGAGAATTGCAGACTACAGTACAGCAGTTAGCCAGTTTTATCTTTTTTTCCAATTAGCACTCATTGTTACATGTTTTAATAAATATAGCTGCGTCCTTTAACAGCAGATGGGCAATTTCCAGTTTGTGAGCTACAGGCTTTCCCATTTAGCAACTAAAGCATGGATGTTGTAATGTATGTATCTTATTTGGGTATTATTAGATGTCATTACACAATTGTGTTATAATTTTAGATTATATTGGAATAGGCAGAGTTAAAATTGAAATGCAAGTGATCTTGTACTAATACTATTGATATATCCTTGGAATTTTTGAACTTTTGACAAAAAAAGTTTTTTCTAATTTTCTCTAGTTATGTATTTATGTGTTCTCTAATTGTACATTAGCTACTCATAGCAAGGTTACTAAATGCTTTCGGCAGAGGCATGGCTATGTTGAAATGAAGGTTTAGATATCTCCTCTAATATGGACCATAACAACCTCCCAAATTCACTTTATTACAAATGCAAATGCTGATATTTTGAGCCCTTTATCAATCAATCAATTTATTTTTATAAAGCATTTTTCACATGTTTCCTTGTCACAAAGACGATTTACGTACAGAGAAATACAATCTGTCCCAGGCCTGACGCCCAAAAAGCATGCCAGTGGCAACAGTGGCAAGGAAAAACTCCCTAGGCTGGCAGGAAGAAACCTTGAGAGGAACCCGTCTTAATGGGGGAGCCCATCCTCCGCTGGCCGGCACTAGGAGCTGAATTAAACAATCTAATGTCTATATTGTTTGATGCTCCCCAGTCGAGGAGTTCCAAAATATTGTAATATCCGGTGGAGAGCATTGGGGATCCAGATGGCTGGAGTCCAGTATAATGGTCCACTGGTTGCTGTGGTGGAAGTGATGCAGTCCTGCAGGATGCCTCATGTTTTGATTCGAAAGAGAGAGATAGAGCATTGTTAATGGTAATTGTTATTGAAGCAGGATGATCAGGTAATTTTAAAATTTTAAAAGTGAAACTTTTGTGCTACAAATATCTATGGCAGCATACAAAGAGGGTGAGAGCCGGAAGCAACAAATGGCCATGAAGGTGATCCGAACCCATCCCGCCCCACCAAAGGCAGAACCCAGCCAACTACGGGGGAACCACCAATGATAGTGCGACAAAAGGAATGGTTCTTATCACCAACACATTTTTAATAGCCACCGTCCCTTCATTGCCACAGTCCCCCTATTGACTATATGCAAGTTTGAAGATATGCATTTTTAACCTTGCTTTAAATATAGAGACTGTGTCCGATTCCCACACAAATTTTGGGAGGCTGTTCCATAGTTGTGGAGCTCTATATGCAAATGCTCTACCTCCAGATTTTGATTTGGATATTCTTGGTATAAATAGATTCCCAGCCTCTTGTGAGCAAAGTAATCTAGATGGGACATATGGGACTGTCATCTCTGTTTGATACAAGGGAGCTAGCCCATTTACAACCTTAAAAGTAAACAAAAGTAATTTAAAATCAGACCGCTGCCTTATTGGCAGCCAATGTAATTAAGCCAACACTGGTGTGATACGATCATATTTCTTACGTCTAGTAAGGATCCTAGCAGCAGCATTCTGAACAACTTGTAATGCATTTGTGGCTGTTTTTGAGCCACCTGATAATATAGCATTACAATAATCAAGTCTGGAAGTAACAAAATTAATGGATTAATTTATCTGCATCCCGATCACCTAAAAAATGTCTAATCTTGGCAATTTTTGGCAGATCTGGATCAATTGAAACTCCAAGATCTTTAACCAATACACTCTGTTCTGTCAGCTTTCCATCTAGGTCCACCACAAAGTCATTAAGCCTTGTATGATGGCCTTTTTGGCCAAGGATGATCGTTTCTGATTTGTCAGAATTCAACAATAGGAAATTAGAGGACATCCAATCTCTTACATCTTTCAAAAAAAGCTCCAATCTAGCCAATGTAAAATCCTCACCTGGGCTCCCCGACAGATATAGCTGCATGTCATCTGTATAACAATGAAAGTTGATCTTGTGCTTACGGATTATGTCACCAAGGGGTAGCATATACAAAGAGAATACAAGGGGACCCAAAACCAAACTTTGTGGTACTCCATATCTAACCGGAAACAAATCAGATGAGTCTTCGCCAATCTTAACGAACTGAAATCTATGTCAAATATGACCTCAACCAAGATAGAGCAGTCCCTTTTATGCCTACTTGGGTATCAAGTCTTTTTAAGAGGATATGGTGATCTATAGTATCAAATGCAGCACTTAAATCAAACAGACACCAAATTATTATCAGATGCCATTAGAATATAATTTACAACCCTAACGAGTGCCGTCTCAGTACTATGCCCTGTTCGAAAACCTGACTGAAATGTTTTTAGCATACTATTAGAATTTAGAAATTCCAATAACTGCTGGGCTACTACTTTCTCCAATATTTTAGAAAAAAATGGCAAATTAGAGTCCGGTCTAAAGTTTTTAAGAACAGGTTTCTTTACAGTTGGTTTTATTACTGCTACTTTGAGAGACTCAGGGACACATACATACTTAAGACGCGTTAACAATGTTCAACATTGGTTTAGACGTTACTGAGAGAATATCTTTCACCAACTTCATTGGTACTGGGTCAAGGAAACAAGCTGACAATTTTGATGAAGAGAAAAGTTGTTCAACTTCACTAAGCTCAACAGGAGAAAAATTATCAAAACAAGTTCTGGAATTACTTTCCATGGGAGGTTCAGAGCAAACTTCTGCAGATGAGATCGCCCATATCGCAATTCTAATTTTTTCAATCTTCTCACTGAAGAATTGCATGAACTCCTTGCTGCTATGCTCAGGTTACCTATCCCTTGAGTTTTGGTTATTTTGGCTACTGTATCAAAATGTTTTTTTTCTCCTCAATTAGTTTGGAGAAGTATGCAGAGCGAGCAGCTACCAACGCACATTTATAATTATGAACACTGTCTTTCCACGCAATAAGGAAAACCTGTAGTTTGGATGTGCGCCACTTGCGCTCCAGCTTACAACATTCCGGTTTGAGTTTCCACGTATAATCAGTGTACCACGGGGAGAATTTATTATGCTTTATTGTTTTCATTCTCAGAGGAGCTACCAGATCTAGAGTTTCACTTAATGCCTAGTTATAGATATTTAGCATTTCATCCACTGAGGTAATACTATTGACTAGCCGCTATCAATTTGTTGTTCCTCCCTCTGTCTCTCCGAAACTTTGTCCTAGCTAAAACTGTATGCCTTGCTTTAGGCAAGTATTCCTCACCAGTACACTGCCAGCTTTTTGAAACCCCCTGCAAACCACAGTGTTCTTCACTGCACTCCTTTAACAACAAAATTTTAAATTTCAGCCTACAGGTCCCGTTACAACAACTTTGAAAGCATCTGAATTTATTCCCTTTCGTACCAGCGTTTCTGGGTGGCTAAAATGACACACATCTAACAATATGGCATTATATATATATATATATATATATATATATATATTTTTTTTTTTTTTTTTCATGAGACCTAAAGTGTTACCAAATAATCTAGTATTGATGCAACACAGGTATATGTAAGTTTTGTGACCAGCGAGTTATTTTTTTAATTTGCTGACAAGATGCCACAACCTTGTTTCAGCATGAAAAAATACTGTAAATGATAATATCCCCTAGCTGGAGATTTATAGGATGAAAATGATTGGACCGAGTGGTAAGCCCTGCATGAGTCTACATGTTATTTTTGTTAAAATACATGAACATGTATACAATATATACAATATATACATAAATACATAAATAAAATGAAGAGGCTAACTAGGGTTTCTGAGAGACAATATTTGATGTCAAAATCTAGAGTGACTTATGTAAGAATAAAAAGAAGGTTGTTAACACTCTATAGCTGTTACTTTTAGTGTTATGGGCTAGATGAGAGCATGGCTGGTGTTTTTTTCATTTTGGTATTAAACGTCACGGCCAGCTTAAATTATAAAACATGACAAAGATAAAAGACCACAAATCAGTTCCACAGAACAAACCATTAACTAAAAGTTGAAGTGACTCACCAAAATCCATAAACACAAAATGAGTGTACATGGAGAGAGCTCTTCCCAGAAAATGAGGAACATCCTCCTTAAAGCCCTGGGACAACGGACCCAGGTGTGTCTCAACAATGCTGACAACCCTCCTGGCTCTGCCCACCGGCTGCCCTGTAAGGAAGAAACCAACGGAGAGATGAAACCAGCAGACCGTTACGAGGGACCCCAGTGAGGGCCGTTACATAAAAAAAAAATACTGAAGTTAAACTAGCAGCTGCTTTCTCAAAAATATCAGATAAGTCCAGCTTTTGAGATTGTTATGGTTTTAAAGCAATGGCTTGACCAACTGCAAAGGGGTTATGTAACACTATGAGGGAGAGTTGCCAACTCTTTGAAATAAGGAAAATTGGCAGTACGTCAAAATTAAATATTGAGTATATTAAGTAAATTTAAAAAAAACCTGAAACATTACTTACGGTTAAGGGAGGCTTAACACAGTGACTCAGCCCTACTGAATGCAAATAGAAAGCGTGGTACCAGGAAGAAACTAATTCCAGGCAAATTACACAAAGATAAGAAACATGAAGCAGATATGGTGAACTAACCTAACTTTTCCTTGGAAGTTTCTTTGTATTAACAGAAATAATGTAGCATGGCCGGGGCGACTTACTGAGCAGAAAGAAAGGTCAGGGACTGGATTGTAGCAGTTTTATTCCCTTAATATACAGGGGCAATATTCAAATAAAACACCACATGCGTACCTACTAGCTCACTAGCTACCTATGCTCGAGCACACCTCCCTTATCAACATCCATCAATTTAATGTATAACTAGACAATTAAACCCTAACCCTGACACCAGGAAAACCCCACATCCCCACTAGTCTCTTAATGTCCCATCCTACAACTATATATACACTATGTAGACACACTGAAACAATTTAATGGAGAGTAATGCATGTAATGTTTGCTTATAAGTTCATTATTTGTTATTTATTTGTGTTGAGTAGTGTATTAGCTAATACCTCTAATGTTCAACACTAACAAAGATCACTATGACCACAACTTATTGGCTACTACAACCACTACTATAGCTTCACTAATACATTGCCAGACATTGATTGTACCCATTGAACATCATTCAGAGGTTGCTCATAATCATATATTGTATTCAGCCAGTGGAAACTATCTGTAAGAATTTTCTGCCACTGCAAATTGCAGAAAACTCGCCATAACTTTCATGCTGATACTGGGGATATTAAGGAAGCTAAAGGCATTTTTTAAATTAGAAACCTGCTTATCGTGTTCAAAAATTCCAAAACAAAGTCTATTCCGACTAGAAGAAATTATAATGGTCATATTAATAGTTTTACATTTTACTAATAGGTGAGCAAAAATGATTTTTGAAAATCAAGTGTTAAATTTTAAATAATCTTAAAAATATATCACAGCATGTGTCCAGTGATTTTTTTTTGTTTGTTTTTTTTACAATTTGTTTCACATTTTTTTCACATAGTCACCATAGTAAGAAAATGAAAGTGAAAAATATTTTGTAAAAATAACACAACATTTTGGCAAGGTTTGAATACAATTGAATACAATGAAATTTAAAAAATAGGGTTTGAAACGGGTTGTTCTTTTTTGTTCCCTAGCTGCCCTTCAACAGGATTGTTTCTTTTAGATTCATTATTTTTCCCTTACTGTTTTGCTGGCAGAAGCTAAGGGGAGGAAACAGCAAACAGTCTTTTGAACTTTATTTTGTGTGCCCCCCCCAAGTAACAGGGGTCTGAAGACTGTGAACAATAACAGAACTATCTCCTCTTCATTACGTGCAGAGATTAAGAAGGTAGTGTCAACAGTGATGATTGACCTGATAATGATTGTTTTTTTGATTCCTATACCAACAAAAATGAATCACAAGTGATAGATGTAGAAACTTATTTAAAAACTCTGACAATGAAAATTTGATTTATAGCCTTGTATTTAAAAATTCTGCTGAGATAGTAGAATTAAATCTCTGTTAGTTAAAGACTAACATATTTGTAAAGAGCATGCAAAAGTTACAGTAATAAATTACACAAAAGATAACCTTTGAGTACAAGTACACTGACCAGATAAATTATGAATAGGCCATAGGTTGTCTAAAATAGCTTACTTAATGTGTATTCTTATTGTATTTATTTATTCATTTAAAGTCTGATCAAAAGATAAACATTTAATGAATTAGCAGCAGTGTTTAATGAGCCAAGAACAGAGACTTAGTGTTTTGTTTTAAGAATATTCAACTAAAAAGAAATTAATACAAAACGCATAGACAATATTTTAAAACCAATTTACCATATCGCCAAGTTAAACACATTTAATAAATTAGTATTAATATCATATTTATTCTACTCATAAAAAGAAAAAGTTATTAAATACAGTAATGTGAAGTGGTTTGATTTGGTCCCAGCCTAAGAAAATAGTAAATATAATTGTTTTATACTGCTTTATACGAAATCCTGTATGGGGTTCCTCTAATTCCAGTCTTTTAGTGGAGAATGTTGCCAACTAGTATCAATTATTCATATAATTATTATTATTATTGTTTAGTGCTGGATATCGATTCCTATTTATCACAAAATTTAAACCTTTTCCCTTTCCATTTAAACAAGTGCTGTTGTTCAGGGGAGCGCGTGAGGCTCATATTACATTACATAACAGGCCTGTTATGAGAAGTCCGAGAATGCATTACTGTGCAAGGAGTGAAACAGGAAACCGTGGCTGATCCTACAATTCATCAAGAACTAAAAGTAGATGAGTCATTTTGAAAAAAAAAAAAAAAAAAGCATAGAAGCTGTTCTGGCAGCTTGTGGTGGCCCAAAACTTTACTGAGACAATTCATGTTGGTTTTTTCTTTAATTTGTCACCAATCTCTGTGTGTGTATGTATATATGTATATATATTTATATATACACAGTATGTAGGAAGGTGGATCATACAATTTCATATGGGAGCATACTTACAACCTGGTAGGCCTCCAGTATTTCTTTAGTCTAGAGGAAAGGCAGTACAGCATCAGTAGCTGCATAGTGGTGAGTCGGTCTCGTTGATTCTGCGTAGGGAGGTCAAAGTGGTAACAATTCCTTTAAAAAAAAAAGATTGTTGTTCCTGGTATGATATGGTAATTTTACTCCCTTTTAATGCAAATAAAAAACTGTATATATATATATGGTATAGATGGGTTAATGGGTTATTCTTAAATTTGATTGGGAATGCTGCTTTATTAGAACTTTTTGATTCTTTGGCTGTGATACTCCTGTGCCATGAGGGAGACTAGCTAAGATAGTTGATTATCTGACGTGAAAAATATCTGTATGAGAGTCCTTTGTGTATGAGTGAAATTAGCTTTTCTCTATGTAAACAGTGTCTATCATCAGCCTCCTGGGCAACTGTAGGCTTACAGTGCTGCTGGGAGAGTTCAATTTGAAATCTATTTTCCCCTCAACACAAAGGAGTAGCACATAAGGGTGCAGGTGGATGCTATTTTTGTCTGACACAATTAACGAAGATTGCCTGACTAACTGCGTCAACTACATTGATGATGTTATGGTGTATGGTAACTCGGAGAGAACTTGGTCCGAATAAGAGGACCTCAGCACCCTGAAGATTGCGAATCTAAGAGTCTGCCTGTTTAGTTTGTGACAGGGTGCGAAATTGTTTAAAAGATGTTCATTCTTGATTTGCCTGCCTACTCACTACACCTGCTTCTAGGTTGGGCCCTTTCCGATATAACAGTCTCCTATGGGTATATTGCCCGATAGACAGAGCTGGCATAGCAGGGGTAAAAATTAGTTCTTGACATGTATGTCTGTTTCTACTACTCTACTCCTTAGTGAAAGGCACTGACAGTTACCCTCTGCCCTATGCCTTATTTTGTTACCTTGGAAAGGATTTACTTTAAATTGTAAGTATACTTTATATTTTACATTAACCCAACGATATACTGCAGTAGACAAAATGTCAGCTTTTTAAAATGATCTGCCACGAAATAGAAAAAGTAACCATAAATCTTTCACAATAAATAGTGATCAACAGCTACTATATGAATTCTTCATCGAAAGCTATTTATAGCTTTATAGATCTAATCCCGATCATCCTAATCCACATCATTTTTGTTCTTATTAGTGTAGCTCAACATTAGTCACACACACATCTGATGTCCATTAATCATGGATTTATACTGTGGGATTGATAATACGCCAAGGGAGCATATATAACATATATAACAATATATCGCTCTACTCCATTTACATGCTGACTCCAATGTCTTTCAGGCATAAAGGCTGGACCCTCTCTGCAAACAAAAAATTATATTAGTAATGAACTGCGTTCTGTAAATTAACCTTAACTTATTCAGGAGTTACTTGTGGGATAGTGCACGTTTCTGGTCTGACCATTTTGTTATATTATAGTAGTGTAGAGCTCTGGTAATAGAAGAAGAAAAAACTTGAATATTCATTTATTTCCCCTCACTCCTTATTTGGTGAAAAACCTCACCCACAAGTAACCTAATTTAACTCACACTCCCTGTGAAGGAAACAGAAGTTACCTTGTGCACGTTAGCGATGGTGATCAAAACAATTAGTTATTTAAGCTTTCCAGCTTTACATAATTTCTTATTAATATTTTATTTGCTTGTAAATGTAAATACAGACAGTGCATTGTAATTAGAATTACATATCCAAAAAACATATAAAATAATCACAGAGGCTTCCTGATTACCTGGACAGAAAGAACACTTTCGGTGTTCAAATTGGTGATTTGTTGACCTTAGGTTAATCTTAGCAGGGTAACATCTATGAGTTTAATGATTCTAAGTGACTTTTTAATAAATAAATAAATATTCCCTCTGGAATGCCATAAATTACAACCACAGACTCTTTAGGAGATACTGGCTGTGAATGAACTAAATTTACAGTAATTTAGTAAGTAGTCATTTGGATCAAGCAGCTTGTCTCTGCCTATTTTGGGCAAAATTATTATTTTATAGCCTTATCTGCTTAGGGTGGAGGTGATGGACTGTCTGCCCAACCCTGTAGTGCTAGGAAGGGATCTGCCAGATATGTTTGACTTACTACCTTCTAGTCTTGCAACATAGCCCTGACTAGAGCACAGGCCAGATAAGTGGAAGAGCAAGCCCCTACTCTTAGCACTCAGCCTTTCTACCAGATAAAGATTGAGGTGAAACCAGAAAAGACCCGGAAATCCCATCAGCAACGCAGGCAGGACAAGTTACTGGGTACTGTGATGACCCCTCCAGAAGGAATCAGTGGAGATGTGCCTATCAGTTTTATCAGTAAGTCCCTGGTGATTTGGTTGAGCGCAGAAAAAGGGTTGGCCCTACTATTTGATAAAGCATAGGAGAGAGAATTAGGCCAAACCAACAGGGACAGCAACATAGAGGAGGACTAATTCCTTGAAGTCAGGAGTTTTGTTTCATCAACAAAGTTCAGTCCAGCAATTAGTCCTAACAGAGGCTCAAGCATTAGTACTTACCTTAGGCTACTCCATTACCTGGGTGGGCCACCTGGGAAAAAAACAAGGTTCGGTATTTGTGCAGATGTAACAGACTTCCGTCAACATGCTGGCAGTTTCAACTGACCTCAGCCAGGAGGCTTGCCAAAGCACCCTCACAAACGCTACCTGTCAAATGAATTCCCTTTGAAAGAGTGGGAATGGACATTGTCGGTCCAGTGGAGAGGAGTAAGTCTGCTTCATGCTTCATGTTACTGCTTCATGTTAGTCATCAGTGATGATGTAAAAAGATTGCTCCCACTGGTTCTGTAATGTCTGCTCAGTTTCTGCTGACAGGAGGAACCAGACATGGTGTTTCTTTTAGTCATCCTTCATTTCATTGGAACCTCTGGCATGTGGTCAGGCAAACCACAGTGATTATTCATATTGATAGGATCATCTTTCTATACAGATGTTGTACTGTTATATCTTGCAGATTTATCAAACTCCCTTCCTAATTACAATTTTGTGGCTATTTTTCCAGTTACGAAATTAACTGGTTCTGCTCCCTTTAAATCTAACTGCCACAGATCCAGAGACTCTGGCACCTAAAATTAAAAGTACGGACAGTTTCACATATCTGGGCATTAAACATTATAAAACTTTGTTTGAATCAGGAAAGAAAATGTTGGCAAAATGTTATCTAAAGTACAGTCAGATTAAAATAGATGGTCACCATTTCAGATTACTCTTCACGGTCAAATATCTAAATATAATATATTTAGGGTCAAATATGCCCTCAATTTATTACTTGATTAATTGTGTTCTAAATTTCAAAAAACAGAAACTTAGTTAACACATTAGGCTTTGTTTAATTGTCTTTTTTGAACAGACATTCTATATGATTTCTGGAGCCATACCTAATTAGTACTGGATTAGTACAAACATTACTTAAATTTATGTGGGCTGGAATAAAAGTAATGACTGAGACTAAGAAGAATAAGAAAAAATCTAAACTGGTTCTGACACCAAACATTCACCCTACTGGTTGAGAAAGCACCTTGATCAACTGCCACACAGATTCAAGCTGACCTTCAGACACAGTTTCAACTTACACCATCCGTCACAAACTAAATGAAAGGGATTTATAAAGTAGGAGATCCAGGAGGACCCCACTGCTGGGGGATCCCTTTACTTTCTGCATCTATGGTTTAATCAGTCGAGGACAAGCATTTTGGCAACAGTGAATTTTTTTCAAGTCACATTTTTCCCAAAAAGAAGTTGAAATTAATCAAAGTATTTGGTCTCCACAATTCACAATTTCACTGTTAATATTACGTCAGCTGGCGTCAACTGTGTTTTGCTTGCAGACTCGATTTACTTAGTTGATACACAAATTAACCCTTACAGTAGCTGCAAATAACTTTGCTTTTATCCAAAGACCCATATGTAAGGGTTTTGTAATAAAACTGTCCATTTAAAAGCCCTTTAGCAGCTTTCTCCATCATTCAAGCTTATTTAATCAGCAAAGTTATATCTAAATTCAAGCAGTCGATTGATAAACAAGCGCAAGAGCGTGGAGTTGTATTTTAACTATGGATTGTTTGAAAGCTCAAAAATAATGCGTTAATTGCGAAAAAATCTTTTACGGCGTTAAGCATTTGAAATTAAGCGCACGGGTTAACTCTTACAGCCCTAATATATATACACACACCGATCAGCCATAACATTATGACCACTGACAGGGGAAGTGAATAACACTGATAATCTCGCTATCTCGTTAATCTCGTGAATATTTTGTCCTCAAAGTTGATGTTAGAAGCAGAAAAAATGGGCAAGCGTAAGGATCTGAGCGACTTTGACAAGAGCCAAATTGTGATGGCTAGACGACTGGGTCAGACCATCTTCAAAACTGCAGCTCTTGGGGGATGTTCCTGGTCTGCAGTGGTCAGTACCTATCAAAAGTGGTCCAAGGAAGGAAAAGCGGTGAACCGGTGACAGGGTCACGGGCGGCCAAGGCTCATTGATGCACCTGGGGAGCAAAGGCTGGCCCGTGTGGTCCAATCCATCGGACGAGCTACTGTAGCTCAAATTGCTGAAAACGTTAGTGCTGGTTATGATAGAAAGGTGTCAGAACACACAGTGGATCACAGTTTGTTGCATATGGGGTTGCGTAGCTGCAGACCAGTCAGGGTCCCCATGCTGACCCCTGGCCACTGCCAAAAGTGCCTACAATGGGCATGTGAACATCAGAACTAGACCACGGAGCAATGGAAGAGGGTGACCAGGACCATGAATCACGGTTTCTTTAAAACTATGTGGATGGCCGGGTGCGTGTGCGTCGCTTACCTGGAGAACACCTGTCACCAGGTCGCTATGGGAAGAAGGCAAGCTGTCAGAGGGAGTGGGATGCCTTGGGCAATGTTCGGCTGGGTCCTGCCATTCATGTGGATGTTACTTTGACACGTACCACCTACCTAAGAATTGTTGCAGACCATGTACACCCTTTCATGGCAATGGTATTCCCTGATGGCATTGGCCTCTTTCAACAGGATAATGCGCCCTGCCACAAAGCAAAAATGGCTCAGGAATGGTTTGAGGAACACAACAACGAGTTCAAGGTGTTGACTTGGCCTCCAAGTTCCCCAGATCTCAATCCAATTGCGCATCTGTATGATGTGCTGGACAAACAAGACTGATCCATGGAGGCCCGACCTCGCAACTTACTGGACTTAAAGGATCTGCTGCTAACGTCTTGGCGCCATACACCACAGCACACCTTCAGAGTTCTAGTGGAGTCCATGCCTCGACGGGGTCAGGGCTGTTTTGGCGGCGAAAAGGGGGACGGTCACAATATTAAGCAGGTGGTCATAATGTTATGGCTGATCGGTATATGTACACACACACACACACACACACACACACACACACAATGGTTTCATGTCTACATTACATTAATATAGGCCACTATGATTTGGTTTCCACTGGGGTTCATCAAAAGCAAGACTTCCCTGTTTCACAGACTAAAGAAAAGATAACCATGTCCATTCTTACAAGATGTCCTTATACTCTGCTCACAAACCGCAAACCAGCTGGTTTCATTCAACTTAAAAAAACCCCCCAGCTCAACAGAATGTGTGTGGCTCAAAGTTTCTGTTTTTGGCAAACAATGGATATATATACATATATTTTTAAACAGCGTGTAAAGATTTTTGCAAAATGCTGGAACAAACAAAATCAAGCCTGCACTTTTTCTGAGTAGGAGTTGGTCAATATTGACTTTTCAGAGTTTTGATTTGGTCTCAGCCTCAAACTCAAGGCCTAGAGTTTAATATAATAGTTATTAAACTGTGATTCAATTTATATATTTTAGCTCCATCCTATTGTTGGCTCATAGAACACATTAAATCCAACCAATTGTGCCATGTTGCTCATAGCTGATTTTTAGTTAGCCACTCAACACATATAAATGTTACTTTCTTTAATTAAGAATCTTTTGTGAAATTGCAAATATGAAATTCAATGCATTTATTATCCATGGCAATTTATGTGGCCTAGGACTACTATGCCTTTTACTTGGTCCAGAACAAAATGCAAAGAAGCAAGTAATCCTAAATCCTTAATATTTTACAAAAAGAATATCAGAGCGCCGGCGGGGGGGGGGGGGGGGGGGGGGGGGGGGGGGGGGGGGGGGGGGGGGGGGGGGTGGGGGGTGGGGGGGG
>JAOYSI010000012.1:973212-990825 GCA_025775065.1 Hiodon alosoides | reverse complement strand
AGGAATAGGATAAAAGAAACTTTAAACCCGGTCTCCTCTACTAGTGAATCATGACCTGAAAGGAGTTAAAAAAACAACAACTTTTAATCGTGAGCATCCATCTCAATTTCACACTCTTGCTCTTTGCTGTGCAAGGGTGACTAGCGGGAGTGCACCCAGAGAAGGCCTGGTGGGAGGCGCATTGGGGTCCTCCGGCTGAAGACTCCCATGCTTGCACTCCCATTTCTAATCACTGTGGCCTTCAGGTGGTCGATCCTCGGTTTGAGAAGGAAATGAGTCCCTGTGGGACATAGTGTCATCCTTGGGGGAATGGGAAGCCCTTGGTTTAATGAGGCATCCGCCTCTGGGCCCGTTGGACTACCGGAAGTCTGCTAATTTGATTTCTCATCTATATCAGCAGTCCACCAACCGAAATGGAGGAACACGCAATACCGTCTCTGCACCAATGCCGTCGACCTTGGCTGGGTAGCGGTTGAAGTGAGGAAGTGTGTCTTCAGTTGTGTGCAACACATGCAGTTTGTAACATGTTTGGGAGAGCGGATCAAGTTAATAGCATCTTCCATTTAAGAATGTTGTTGTTGTTTTTTTTCTTCCCCTTTGTATGTCGTGGATTTAAGCATTTTCCTTTCTTTTTTTTACCTTATGAAGGTAAGGGTTAAAACAGTTGGTTAATAGAATGGGCTACATGAGATTGATCCCTGTTTATTGTAGTTTTGAATTGCATGTTGTTGTGTTCGTTGAATTACAGCCGGGTTGACAGTCAACACAGACACATCAATCAAGTATGTGAATACTGCTCAAATGAAATTACGGCCATCAGGTGGCAGATTGTTCTTGGCAGGCGAGGCCCCACTTATACTGGATTCATGGTGGTCCAGTCGGTTTCGCTGCGGCGATCACCTATGTGATCCAGTTCCACAGGAATTTCACTTCCACCGAGTTCAAGCAGAACTAATGTCTTTAAAAAGCAGATCTTTCAAACCCTTGCTGTGCGTCAGTTTCAGCCTCGCTTGAACCTGTGAGGCACACACTTCAGAAAAATGGTTTAAAGCAGGTAGAACAATTATACTAGTTGTATGGTCCATTATTGGATTAAGGAATGCGATTTATTATTTCTATTATCATTGTTATTATTACTCTTATCAGTACACGGAGCCAGTGGTCATACTTAAGTTTTGTTACATTATGTACTTTATTTGTTTTATAATCATTTTGGATTTTTTCAATTCATTTATTGTACTTCTTTGTTACAACCAATATGGAATTCCTTTATTTGTATTTGAAGCAAAAAATCAAAAACTAAAAAAATGTATTCGTCTACTGGGGTAATTTATCCAGCTACAACCTTTTTGGCAGCTATTTTTAACGACAAAAAAAGCAGTGTTTTGGGGTCATCTATTACATTGCATTTCTAGAAAGCTGTGAATGCCTCCACCAGCATTAGTCAATCACTTATTGTTAATCTTAATTTCTTTATCAGATATACAGTACGTACGTCAATATTTAAAACAATAAATATTAACATTTTGGTCCATATCATCGCAGAATTTAATATCCTCCCCCTTCTAATGCATTGTAACGTTTCACTCAAGCACCACACAAAAGGGCCATTGTGGACGTAATGATTTTGTTTTGTTTTATGTGCATGGTACACATGCAGTTAGCTACTTTTGGCTGTACATCATATTAAATTGTGTTGTCTGTTCTGTGAACTACAACCATTACTTGGATTCCATTGACATTAAATCATGTGGGAACACTTTCAAACCGATCTAGTTTTTCTCATATGAACCATTGCGAACATAGCTTTCTCTAGTAATGAATCCCAGATACTTTTAAAAATCAGTTTAAATGTAGGTAATTCTTGTGACTGAAAAATGCGCATTTATGCGACAAGACTTGAATATCAAAGAAAGCCAGTTTTAATTGAATGGAGGACAGTAAGAACATCCACTGCTCTACTTTTGTTTTTGATTTGTTATACATGAAGTATTTAAAAAGTAGGGTTTAACGTTGCAATGTTGATGATCCTAAAATAACAGACAGCAAGCCATAATAAAAATGTAATCTCTGACCCAGTGCTCATCCCAGATTACAAAACCAAAGACTAAGAGTGTAAAAGGGTCTGGCGGAAGCAAACAGCATCTGACGGGTTTGTGGCATCTGTGTACCCTCGACACAGAAAAAAAAAAAAAACCTCCACATACAGAGATTCAGAGAAACTTGATTCAGCACGTGAGGATAACAGACAGCTGCCGTGGTCTCCGGTGGTAACCAGAGAGATTTACAGAACCCTTTCTTTGTTCGAAACGTGACGCAGCGCCTTTAAATACAAAGCCTTTTACTGTCAGTATTTATTTCTAAAATTAAAGCAGACAAAATGAGATGTAAACACAGCCTAATTATACCCTTGGTAATCAAGCAGCCCCTTTTCGTTCTCCTGACCCCAGGATCCATCACTTTCGCAAAAGTGACCAAATTTACTGGGCTGTGGGGAGTTCAGTGCATTTTTCGCAACAGTTGAGATTATTTGTTTCTGTATTGTTACACTTGACAACAACTGCATGTAGCCTGTCCCTACATTCACAGGACAAAGGAGTGAAGAGCTGGAGGAGGCAAGGGTGCCTCCAGGAGCTTCAGAACTGGGGGAAAACTATTTCTTTGCTTTGTGGCGTTCGTACAATACCAGTTTTACTAAGCATTTCTAAACACTATGTATTGTATATATTCTAATCCTACTAAAATAGCTTATTGTGTTTCAGTGGCCTGTTACTGCACTCTATATACTGATTGTGATTCGACACAGACTTGGTGCATCTGCACCATCTCTGTGCTCACATCGTGTTTTAGAGCATTATTTGACACCAATATGTTGTACCACCCTTTTATAGACATTTATGTAAGGCTACATTAAAATTGCTTTTGAAGTTTCTTTATTTGTTGCCATGTTTCCTCTATTCAAAATGTGTAATGTTCAAAATGTGAATGGTTATAGAATCAACGGATGTGATCCAAAAAAAGTTGGTCGGGTTCAGAGATGCACGGTGTACTACTGTAAACTCTCAGCTTTGCCTGTTTCCGTAAAGACTGCAATGCTCCCCACATCACCCACATTCATTACAATTAGAACTTTTTACACCAGTGAGTCTTAAACATAGGTCTTTCAACAAGCCGCCTCTCTCATAGCTCCTCATTGGTTTGCAGCTTTACAGCTTTGTAGATGTGAATGTCTCTGTGGGCCTCATAGTGTACCTCCTGGACAGAGAAGCGTTGCCGGAGCAGGCCCAGGAAGGCCTGGTCTCGCTCATAGCGGATTCTGCAGGCCAGCAGCACCACGGTCCTATCCGAGCTCAGGTAAAGCAGGGTCTCCAGCAGGGATGGGAAGGTTTCCTCCAGGTACACAATGTCCGCCCCTAGAATGATCTCATAGCCTCCCGCCTGGTAACGCTCCAAGTTCTCTCCCCAGGTCAGCTCTGTCACCACTGCTGCCTCCCGCTGCTCTGGTGGTATGTTGTCCCTCACGTTGGCACGTAGGAACTCCATGGCAGGCTCTCGGTCCGTGATTGTCACTTGGGCACCTGGGGGGAAACGTAATCAGCCCACTCATAACATGGCAGCACGGACACTGCCCCATAATCACACCTGCACTCAAGGGGAATGGATGTCCTCACCAAGCAGCGCAGCCACGATCCCCACCAGACCGGTGCCTGCCCCCAGCTCGATGGCGACCCTGCCGCAGAGGTCAATGTGCCCCAGCTCCAGGTACATGCACAGCACTACAGCCTGAAAGGAGACGAGTGTGCACACCGCACAAGCCCATTTTCCACGCCATCTCGTTACTGCGGGCTACGCCATCTCGTTACTGCGGGCCACGCCATCTCGTTACTGCGGGCCACGCCATCTCGTTACTGCGGGCTCTCCTTGGCAACACTGGTCTGTTATCAGATATCAGCACTCCCAAAAAAGGGGTCATGAAGTAAACAGGTATACAAAATAGGTGCCCTAAGAACAAAAAAATGACAGTACTCGCAGTTCTCTGCTTACAGTCATCGTATTTACCACAGAGACCATTCTGTTGTGAAATGCAATCCAGTAAATTCTGCCATTTGGCTAAAATTGCTAGAAATAAACTGTTCATATGATGCTTTACCGCTTTGTCACAAGAAAATAACAATAATATAATGAACACTTACTGCATCCCAGACCACTGCAGCTACCCCTAGCCGGCTCCAGTCCTGGGAAAGACGCAGTCGGTGATTGGCAAAGTTAAACTCGGCTGAAGCTTCGTGGAGCTTAGAAAGAACAGGCAAAGTATTCCTTTCATATGGTACCAGGGCCATCGTCGAAGGGTGCTTAGGCAAGCAACTGTTTGCTGCAAAAAAAAAAAAATTGACAAACTGAGAGGAACATTATTTTTATTTTTTTAAAGAAATTAATTATTTTATTATAATTAATTTACACCTAAATGCTGTGTATACGTTTTAGAGTTCCAAGGCCCATAAAGATCATACAGGTGGCACTAGAATTACAAAACAGATTTTATTAAAATGTATTAGTAAATTCTATTGTAAATTCCATGATATATTACTTATGAATACTTGTCGCAAATTGTTACGTGCCCTAGCGATTAAAGTTAGTTTTCACCATTAAAATCAAGCAATTGCGAACTTACATGCTGACAACCTGCATTTTCTTTTGATTATAGCCTACCGCCCGCCCCCTTAAAAGCAAGCTGAAGAACTGATTGATTTACCAAAACCATAAATGTCAGCCGGTAAGCTAAACATAGTTCAGGGGAAATTTAATTTAATTTCAACATGATAACAATGATTGTTTGAATACAATTACAGTGCAGGGGTCAGGCTGTATCACATTCTGTGATCATAAATTGCTAGCAAGGTACCTAGCTAGAAAGCTAGCTAACGCAACCAGCTCTATGAAAAACTCCTTTAAACATACATACGTTGTTTAAATGGATCTTTGATAAAGTAAAAGTAATCAACTTTTTATTAAATAATAAACTAATATAAATAAATCCATACAGTACCTGGCTCCGTCTTTTTTGTATTAAATGAACTACCGCGATAAAATGGCACCACCGCGTCAGACCGAGGAAGATCTTTAAATTTACGAGACGTGGAAAAAGGGGATATTAATTAGGTATAGATCGTAGAGTTACTGCTAACTCAATCCTGTGCATCTCCTAAACCAGAATTAAGACAATACGGGAGTTATTCGTTATCTATCTTATTTTGGGAGGAAAATTTAATATTTACGAGCACACGGCTAACTTTTAAATTTATTTTTAAATACTGAACGCTTCTAAATCAACTACAGCAATTCATTATGCCTACATATAGGCCATACCACGTTGTGGTCATGAACTCAGAATGCGAAATTCCCTTCTATTTGATAACGTTGATTGTCACCTCAAAAACTTCCGTTTCGGATTTCAGAGTAGGAATTTTGCAAATATAGTTCTGTTGCACATAATAACGCGTTACTATGGCACTGCATTGTTTTCAGAATTTAATAGGTAAGTCGCCAACATACTCCAACTGATAAAACCCGGTAGTAGTAGAGAGGGGCTGTTTTAATTTTGGAGGTTGGGCTAGTTGATTGACAAAGAAATCGAGCAGTGAGGAAATGCGTAGTATATTTTCCAATTTGTAGACAAATAATATCGTATATCTGTGTAAGGAGGCGGGTAATTGGGGCTAAATAGGCAGAAAGATTATCCACTAATGTGCGCAGGATTGCTTTTATTTTGATTAAATCTCCAATAGTACTTTACGCAATTTTTTTTTTTACATGGGTGCTTCTTTTATGCCTGCCAGTTAGCGGCGAATTGAACAGATGGCGGTGGTGGCGGGGAGAGGATCGCTGAATTGGCCGGTGGGGAGGAGGGGATAGCAGGGGATCATCAGCACTAGGGTCGGGGGAAAAGCCCAGGTCCGACAAAATCCAAACTGCACGGGCAGTTAACTGTTCCATGGTTTAAGACCGTAGAAAACTAAAATGGACAGTTAGCTAGGCCAAACGCCTCGAGAAAAAGATAGTTGTGTACGGTCCTGGTAAGCTAAGGGACAACTACCTCAGAGAATAGTAAATCCCGCATACGGTTTAATGCGAAATCTCGAAGGGACACTAATGTTTGAAAGTTAATTTAAAGCAGCTAGCCTGCTAGTTACTGTAGGTTCTAATCGTCTTTTAAATTACGCATCTCGCTAGTTATCTACTGCTGTAATACTTTGCTAGCTAGAGAAAGTGGAAATGTTCAACTCGCCGATTATATTAGTTTCAAGTTGCTTATTAAGCATCTGAGTTTTCGAATATTTTTTGCCGTTATCTTTTTATTTTTAGTAAACTTGAGCACGGACAAGCATCGGTTTAGCAAATCATTTGCACCCGTCTGATTACCTCGATCGGAATTTCTAGTGCGGCGCACGTCTCCTGTGGTGCTCTTTACGCGATCACGCCCTCAAATAGACAGGAATGCAACTTTTAATGTAGCGGATTGATGATAAAATATTCACCATCTGTGTTTTATCATGTTTTAAGTTCGAATTGACAATTAAATAGTCAATTGGAAATCGATCATTTTTACTTTAATAGTTGAAAGAGGAAAAAAGAATCGCCAGTGTTAAGAATTAGAGGACGTCTTTATATATAAATATTTATAGATAGACCCAGGACTCGCATTGTTACGGCTGTGTCGAGTCAGGAATGGGAAACACAGTGTCATGCTGCGTGTCTCCTGGAGGGAGTCCGAAGATCCCGAGGCAACAAGAGCGCCTGGAAGATTACCAAATAAACACCGATCTGAGCGATGACACCGGGCCGTACCTCCAGCACATAAGCGACAGAGAAGTTCCAGACGGTAAGTGTCCCATTGTGGCCGCGCGTTTTGACAGGTTAATTTTGGAGAAATAGGATTACTGGAGTATCAGTAGTGGTTCGTAGCTTCTAGAAACACGGTCGGGTTTAGTCCTAGGCGTAAAGAAGATTTTCCTCCCCCATCTTTTTTCCGGTTCCCTCGCCGTGCCAGGTTATGCTTTTCAGTTGCAATTGTTTTAGTCCGCAAGTATGGGTATTGATTTATCCACTGAATACTAGAAAAACGTAGGCAACGTTATCTTGGTGTTACAGCAATGCTAGCAGGTTAACATGGGTTTTTTTTGCTACTATTCCACCGGGAGTAAACGTTTAACACTTGATAATAAAATACGATTTTTTTTGGTGGTTAAACTTATTCTTGTTAGGGGTCCAGTCTTGTAGATAAACAAGACCACCAATATCAGGTTTATAAAAAACATACTCTCTCTTTGAAATCTTCTCATGCCTGTCAAGGATTGATCTCTTGACATTTACCGCTTTTACTGCTGTGAATTTTCTCTGTTAATGTACAGCTGACTTTATCACCCACTTGCCTGTTACTGCCACCATTGCCTCTCTTGACCAACTCAGTCCGTAGCCAATGACATTCTTGACCAACTCAGTCCGTAGCCAATGACTCTCTTGACCAACTCAGTCCGTAGCCAATGACATTCTTGCATCCTTTCTTCCGGGAAGCAGTGGCTGGCTGAGTTGAGGAATAAGGCGTTCCTCAGGAACCTCAGGGCTATCCTCAACATTATAGGATTCCATCCACACTAACGCATTAAGACCGAGTGTACAGGCCAGTGCACAAGGCTGCGGGGGTGGACAAAAGTTGTGGATTCCCCTCATGAGAACATTTGTATGCAAAATTGGAAAGTGCGTTAAGGAAACTCCTGTTTCTACACTCAATTGAACCACCCGGCATTCTCTTATAACAAAACATTAGTTCCAGAGCAGGCTTTTTAGAACTGCTTAAACGCTTGTCGGCCACCTTGTAACTTAATAAGTTTAGAACAAGGCTGGCTGTCTACAGGGA
Source organism: Hiodon alosoides (assembly GCA_025775065.1). Taxonomy (NCBI): domain Eukaryota; kingdom Metazoa; phylum Chordata; class Actinopteri; order Hiodontiformes; family Hiodontidae; genus Hiodon; species Hiodon alosoides. The sequence goes on along the minus strand of JAOYSI010000012.1, from coordinate 982,910 downwards.
TTGCTTGATTGAAATATTTCTGACGTAATTATTTATCAGCTCTGCCGAGCTTTTTGGATTGCCATGCTATGTTAACTGATTTGAGGTGAGACCAGTCAGCGATTGCGTTCCCCACTACGTTGTACTTTTTACTGAAATGCTTTATCAGATCCTATCAAAGACTGTAACGTGTGTGTGTGTGTGTGTGTGTGTGTGTGTGTGTGTGTGTGTGTGTGTGTGTCGCAGGTGTGGACAGTTCCAAGTCCAACATTGTGTTTGCCATTGTGATATACGACTGTGAACAGTCCCAGCCACTTATCCGCAGTGACTCTTGGTTTTGAAATGAGGAGGGGCTGATTGCAACGGCCACTGGAACAGTGGCACAGGTTTTTGTGAACAGGCCACAGGAATTCAATTGAATGCAAACGCTTTCAAATTTCTTTGGTAGGAATACCTGTTGCTTCCAGCTGTGCTTTGGTGGTGGTGGGAGGGAGGGAGGTGGAGAGAGAGGGAGAGAGAGGTGAGGAATCTTGAATGGTTCTGATAGTCAAGCAGATTACAAGAGGCGATTGCATGGAAGTCCAAGTTACAAAGTGCAAATAACCCTATTTTGGTTTTGTTCAAGGAGACCCATGTAGTTTGGGAGGCCAGCCGGTGACAGCAGTCTCTTGCACTGGTAGTTCTCCAGCCAATAGCATTATCAGATGTGCCTCATCAGTCTTGTCTCGCTATGTTTATATTATGCACTTACTCTAAATGCATACCAGTCTTAGCTTTACACACAGCAGTCCCATAGGGAGGCTGGCTGTGTACGGGTGCTCCTTGACCAAGGGTGTCTCTCTTGTAGTTAATGAACGACCTGCCTAGTTTTGAACACTAGCCACATGTGGGGAGCACCATGCATTCACGCTCTCAGCTTCGCAGTTGGCTGACCCAGCCTGGGAGGCTTTCTAATGAAGACCATTGGGAAGTGGTCAAAGTCTAACCCACCTTTCTGTTGCTGTCAATCGTACACCACCAGTCTGATGTCACTGTACTGGGTGTGTGCACACCCAGAAAAAGCAGAACACCCCCGACCCCACCCTCCCCTGCTTGACAGATTTATTGTCGCTCTGCAACCAGTGGATCCTTTGGACTTGTTGGCTCTGGTGGTGTATTGGGCGCGGTGTATTGAGTCCTGTGCTGCGAGGGTAGGCCCATGGTTGCCCTGTCTCTGTGTAGAGGTTGGAGACCTATTCAGTCTTGAGCAGCCCCGTGGAATGCCGCCACTCCCCTCCAGGCTCCATTACATCCGGCTTACGCTTTCCCTGCCCTCGAACTGCAGCAATTAGTGTATGTGCCCCATGGGCACAGAAGTGGCACTACAGGAATGCGTGTTAGCGGTGATTGATGGAGGCTGATGCAAGGTTATGTTCCGTCGCTTTGGGAGCTGACAGCCTGAGGTGGCTTACCCCCGCTGGCTCTGTCTGTCAGTCACTCTGCAAATGGAAGCCTGTAGTGTTTAGGGCATAGGATCCTTGGCTTAATTGTCGTCAGTCACTGCACACTGCCATTATCTAGCTGTACCCTGTTGCCACAGTTTTCTTACATTCAAGTTTGATTGTAACATCATGACCAGCACATAGTGAGAACTAAAAGAGTTGACGGACGTCTGACGGGGGGTTGTGGCTTCAAGTCCCAGCAGTGATGATGTTACTGTCACAGATTAATGAATATCATAAAAAGCCACCGTTGTGGTGAGTAGGTGCTCACAGGTCTGGGATGGGTGCTGTTTGCTTTCTGGTGCCACCCCCCCCCACCCCCCGGAAGGCATGCTGGTCCCAGGAGCGAAGAGGGACTCTGTGTTTGGTGCCAACTTTAAACAAAAGCATGATTGTCCCACGGCCCCTGCCAGAGCACAAATGGATCCGGGTGCTCTGCAACCCACCACCGTGGCCCCTGGTCCTAGTGTCCCACTGCTTTGTGCTCCTAAAGGTCATGCCCTATGCACTGTAATAGTGATAACTTCTGTCTGATAGTGGATGTGTTCCGTTATGGAGGTTAATCTTGTGTGGGACACTACTACTGAACTTTTTTAGCATGGTGCTTAACCTGAGATGTTCTTGTGTCTAGCTGTCTATCATTCAAGGCAGCCTTAGGAAACAAGTTTCTGGGTCACTTTAGAGTATTTGTGCAGCTATTAATATTCCATAAAGCCAGGGCAACGTATATTTGAAATAAAGTGTCTGGTGCAGCATGGTTGGACAGTGATGTCGTTAAGTAACGTAATTTTTGGTATTTGAAGGCCGAGCATTTTAAGATATTGGCCTGTTCTGCTGTTGGCCGTGCTATTGGCCTGTTCCGCTGTTGGCCGTGCTATTGGCCTGTTCCGCTATTGGCTACGCACATATGCTGACAGGCCTGAAGCCTTGGGCTGCGTGCCCAGAATGGCCTTTGTGGGGTTCAGCTGGGACATCGTCCCCTGGACCGCAATGCCCTGGATGTGGTTATAGGGTTCCTGTAAGGTGAGTGCTTTCCTGTCTACCGTCATCTAATGCTAATCTGTTTCGTTGTTGCTGCTCCAGCTTCTAAAGGAAATAGATTTTTCTACCCCTTCTGTATCTGGCTCTGGGCATTGCTTCTTCACTGCGTTTTTCGCGGTAACTGTGGTGACGGCACGGTTATAGAGCTGCTCCCCTCTGCCACAATGCAGACGCCGTTCGGTCCGTCATGGTGCACAGGGCTGTGTGTGCCTTTAAGAGGACTCGAACCCACCCCCCGAAAGCTGCGCTAGTCCTGCTCTATAATAACTGGCTAATGGATACAATGGAAGCACTGGCCGTAATGATCTTTGGCTCCATAAAGGCCGCGCCCCTGGCCATCCGAGCGCCCCCGGGGCCATCCGAGCGCCCCCGGGGCCATCCGAGCGCACCCTGGCACGACTGCACTCCGGCCACAGTTATTGCTTCACGTGTTGTCACTTGCACCAACTGCGTTGTAATTCAGCCAATCCCGCGACAGAAATGTTGATTACCACCTTCATTTTTAAGCTTTTAAAATGCTTTTATTCAAATTGACTTACGTGGCCCTTTGAGTCAGCATGGTGCACGCCAGCAAACGTGAAATAGTGCGATCTCTGCACACCATAAATACAACAGAAAATCGCATAATCTGTTAATTATACATTAACACGTGGGAGTGTACAGTTGACGTTAACCCTCGTTTTACCTTTCAGATTTAGCTCAAGAGTCCAACCCGTCCGATCACGCCAGGGCCAGTACCATATTCCTCAGCAAGTCCCAGACAGACGGTGAGTACCTGATCAGGAAGTCCGGTCCATGTACTCCTGCCTCTGTGACCTGTTACAGACGGGTCAAACCAGGAACGGCGCACATTGGCTCTGAGATCTGGTGTGACGGCAGCCATTTGTCGGGCGCTGCAGGCAATCTTGAGCTGAGCGGACTTTGGCAGTGTGGTTCTCGACCAAACTCGTGTCTGTGCCCTTGGCTGTGAATAAACGTGGCGGGACGTCTCACAGGCCCCTGAGCAGTAGTAATGATGATGATGATAACGATGGTGATGATTTTATTTGTAAAGCACCTTTCATGCTAGGTCTGGCAGCCCAGAGTGCATACCCTGCATTAAAGCATATGAATGCAGTGAACTGAGAAATTGTGCCAACTCTGGTAAATGGTAAAACACAAATAAAACGATGGTAAATCATAAATGAAAAGGGAAAAGTAACAAAGATGTGGTAATAATCAACACATAATATGAGGTAAAACTATTGAAATATTACCATAAAGTTTTAAGATTCTCGAATGTGTTTAGGAAGGGTCTTCCAAACCTTTGGAGCATAGAAAATAAAGGAAGTCTCCCCACTATTCCTATAGTTAACTGTAAGGTTACTGTAAGGAGGCCATCATCCACTGATTCTGGTCAGTCAGTTTCTTTATGCAAGGTTTGGAACACAAGTGCTGATGGTTTGGATGAGATGTTGGTTAGTTGTTGACCTCTGCAAAATGTATAGGAACTGGCTGTAGGAACTATGACTTGGGTTGCCATTTCCTGCTGGACATTAAACTCCTGACTTCCTTTCTCTTTTGTCTTCCAGTGCGGGATAAAAGGAAAAGCAATCATATAAACCACGTAAGTAACTGACTGAATCAGAAAAGTGCACTCTCTGTTCTGATCAGAGACGGCTCAGAAAAAGATAAGGCCAGTCTGGGGTGGGGGATGGGATGAGGGATTTGATTGGATAGGATAGGATTTGTTTGTTTAGTACACATTTCCTGTTAACTGCAGCACATAATATATGGCCTATAGACTTGCCTTGTCTCAGCCCCGGTTTACTCTGTTGGTTTGCATACCTAAAGTCAGTGCCCTTGGCTGGGACCCGTTGTTGATTAAGTAAGGCATGTTGCCCTGATCCTTGCTGTGTTCTCTCAGATGAAAATAAACTGCATTAGGTGCGTTGGCCAGTTTGAGGATAAGGTGTCTGGCTAACCAGAAAGTCCCACCACAGCTGTTTTATCCTTGAGCAAGGTACTTGCTTCAGTAAAGGGGATGAACGTTGAAGTTGTAAGCTGTGTAAGTCTCTGTGGATAAAAGTGCCTGCTATGCAAACAAATTGTAAAATGTAGAGAGGTGAATACTATGATGACCACCTGTTTACTGTTTCATTTGCCGTTAGCCTTCAAGCTAGCTTAAAACTCCTATATCGGATATGCTCGACACACAATATGTGTTAAAATAATAAGTAGAGGGCATTCCTTTATTACCCGTGTCCATTCAGGCCACCATTTAGGATTCAGGTTCCTTCCGCTGTGGAATAGATCGGTCGATACTGAGACCCTGGGGCCCAGTTCTTCACAGGCACTCACATAGTTACATCACTTTCGCTCTGCACTCAGTGGCTGCCGGTCTGAACAGTTCTGATCTAAAGCTGTGTCGTCCCTGAACATGTTGTATAACCCAAAGGCTTGCAGTGCAATGGTGAGATGTATGAACCGCTGTCCGCTAAACCGTTAGCGTAACTGTTATGATAACCCCAGCTGTGCGCTGTATTTCTGCTACTGAACCACTACTACCACTGTGGTACTTTAGTATGTTGCTCTGGGTAAGGGGGTCTGCTAAATGAATAAACTCTGAGATGTGTGTGTAGAGGAATGCTATTGTAGGTTTTTCCACCGACTCTGCGTCTGGTTCTTCCAGGTGTCTCCCGGCCTCCTCTCCAAGAAGTACAGCTCCTGCTCCACCATATTCATCGATGACAGCACGGTCAGCCATCCCAACTTAAAAAGCACAATCAAATGGTGAGCGCTAGCGACTGCTCTCTCAAACCAGCGGACCTTAGACGTTGGGTTAGGCTTCCCCATCAGCTGTGCTTTTGTTACGTCGTTTGCATTAGTGCATGCAGGCGGCGTTTGTTTTTCACTGCCTTCGCAGAATGCAGTGACACACTGGAAATGTTGCAGACGGCTCCAGTTCAGTGTTAACTTTTTTTCCATAACGAGGCGGATATTTCTTGAATTCAGGGACGTGTGTGTCACATTTGTCAGACAATTTTGTCTTGCGCCACAGTGTGGATGGAAAATGCATTGGGCTTCTTCAATAACGAAACGCTGCACGTTCTCGATTTGGGGCGAAATGAACTAGTAAATAATGATAATAACTGTTGCTTTGGCATCACTTGCGTAATGTTGCTAAAGCCCTTTCAAATTGAAAACGCAGAGAGGAAATTTCGTAGCATTGGAGGTTTTTACGACTGCCCCCACACAGGGCTGTCAGCTGAGACGCCAACCATTCTGGGAAGGTGCCTCGTCTCGCCTCCCTAGCCGCAAGCCTGCTGCTTGGGCAAGGCCCGCCAACCAAAACAATGTAGTGTCCTGCGTTGACAACCAAACCAAAGAGGCGTTGGATAATGACAGACAAATTTTTTTCTTTTTCTTCCAGTGTTACACTAGCGATATACTACCACATAAAAAACAGGTAGGTCTCATTTTTATCATTGCATGTAGCATTCGGAACAAAAATATAAGTCGCTGCAGTTATGTTCTTGATGTAGCGGACATCAGTGGATTTTTAAAAGTAACATCAGAAAATGATTCTAATTCCATGTGAGAATTCTCTCCACCTGATTTGGTATGGTGTTGGGGAGTGTAAACAGACTTGTGTATATGTATTAGCTTCGGCTTTGGTCAGGGTCCGTCGTTCTGATTTGGGAGTGGGTAGCTGTGGGTGTTTGTCGTACAGGATGCTAAGGTATTGCGTTTAGGATATTGCGTTCCCCCTAGGGACTCGGACAGGTCGCTGGACATTTTCGATGAGAAGATCCACCCGTTGACGGTGAGTTGCGCTAACCAGGTGACGCGGCCTGAGTGACAGCGGATGGCTCCACGCATGCACGCACCTCAACAATCCAAAGTGGATTCACTCCCAGAAAAATCAAATAAAAATACGCAGTAACTTCATCATGTAGCTCACCGAGGCCTGGTGCTGTAATCCTTACAAACTGTCCTGAGAAGGGAGATTAGACTCGCAATTAATGAAAGCGTTTTCTGTAACTATACAAATCTTTTACATGACCCCTCCCTTCTCTGATTTGGCTAACAGCAGAGTGTATTATTTATCAACATTTTTATTTTTAATTAGTTAATAATACTTCTTCTTTCTTTGATGAAAACATTAGAATTCTGGTCAAAATTTACTTTTCCAGTGCGTCTGTATAGTTTTGTCCTCTGCTGTATGGGTTGTCTATATCCTATGAGTGCAAAATATTTCTAGCTGGTCATGTTTTTTTTAACTTCCTGGTTAGAGGTTATCGGCATGGTCTGCTTCCTGTAGACTGGCTTCAACAGCGCATAATTTACTTACACAGTACTTTTGTTTTAGCAGTTGTATTTCCACTAGAGTGCGCTATATCTCCACTAAGTTTGAGCCATGGTGAGCACCTTGGCATGTTTGGCAAGCACAATGGCTTTACAATTATATTCAAGTAGTAGCAAAAAAAAACAACAATTTATTCTCTCAGCGGCTTCCTTTATGGTACCTGCAAAAAAACTCTACTGCATTTACAAAATATCAAAAATACTGAAATGGGTTCCTAGAGAATTTATTATCGATTGCACAAATTTAATGAACGGCACAAGTTTGTTCCAAAAAGATCCATCGCCTTTGATGCTACCTCTGAATACGCAACACATTTGCAGAAGTACAAGCAATATGTGTGGTTTGCCCAATCAATACTTGTGTTTTGATAAGCATGCCAATTTGGAGATGGACCTTTCAGTAATCCAAAATAGTGTTGTATAGTGTTGCATAACATTGATAAATTATTTTTTTAAATGAACTTCTTTTCATATTGCTACTATTAAGAGCTATGTCCTCAGATACTTCGTAGATCAAGCATCGGAAATCTTTAATGAGTAATTACCATCTTAGAAGGAAGTGGAATTAATATAATTAATGCAGATTCAGTTGATATTTTTTAACGTGTATGAGCTCATATTCCACAATTCATACGTTGGGTATTTTTGTTTCTTGTCTAATTTGAATGAAAAAGATTTAGGATCTGAATCGAAAATTTTAACTACGCCGCTGAGAACAGACTGTCAGTTTGCGGTCTGGCTAACGGTGATGTCCTCCTACGCTAGTTTAATTAGCACTGGTCTTCTGCAGAGAGAGCACGTCCCAGACGACTACTCTCGGACCGACCCCGAACACAAACTCATCTACCGCTTCGTGCGGACGCTGTTCAGCGCCGCCCAGCTGACTGCCGAGTGCGCCATCGTCACACTGGTGAGTGGGTCCGGACGGATCCGATCCAGGCCGGCTGTGAAGGTCTGCTGTATTTTGGGGACCCCAAGCTGGATGGCAAATGATGGAGCTGAAAGTGGGTGCTGGTCTGTGGCAGTCACCATTAGGGATTGCATTGGAAATTAATGTGTCCCACCCCCGCTAGATGTTATGCATTTTCATTATTTATCATTTGTGTTGTGCTATAGTAGGACTTAAATTAGTTTTGACGAGAAGCTGAAGCCTTCATTTGACAAAGATCAATAAAACCATGCGTTTTAATTCTTTGTTAATGGAATTTATTTTGCTAAATGTAAGAAATCCAAGAGATATTAACTATCATTAATGGGTTATTTTTCTTTTAAGAACCTCAGAGTTCTGAGCAGTATGCCAATTTCGATGAGAGTGCAAAGAATCAAGGAAAGCAAACGTATAAAACATTACAAAATGTATCTCTATAAAGTCTGGACAGTTTTTCAGCTTTATACTTCTGAGCCACTGCAGGACCAGAGCAACACTGAAGAGTGATGGTCAATATTCCATCACAGCCCAGGCCTACGCCCTCACCGTAGTGGGTGAACCGTCCTGGGTAGCAGCGTAGGGTTCAGCCCCAGAGGCTGCCTTCTTCAGCACCCTAGACCCTAATTATGGCCTACTGATCCTGTGCGGGGTCCCCCAGACTGCTGCACTGCAGATGTCTGTGACCAGTGCTCCCTGGAAAATTACCAGCGATCTTATCGGGCGGAGGCAGCTTGCGGTCTCAGTGAGTCACCGAGATGGCCTCTGTTTGGACAGGGCCCGGCCCTGCACATTGCGAAAGTCATTGCTAACAAAAAGGCGGTTCTTGTAGACGACAGTTTCAGCTCTGCTCAAACAGAGGCTTTGTCAAGGCCTGTGGCACAGCATTCAGTCTTCCCTCGGGGATAATGCTCTTTCTCGGTGGCTTCGGTGGCTGTAGCTGCCCAGCCCCTTTAAGAAACTGGCCTACCGGAAAATGAGCTCCAGAAGATACAGAGGCTGCCCTGTGCCTGGCTGAGAAGACCAATCAGGAGTTTCATGAGTACATGACGACACAAAACGTCTTACCAGACAGGTAAAGGGACTAGACAAAACAGTTTTTCTTCAGAGGAGGTGAAACGTGAATTCTGAAAACTGCTCTAGCACAGCTCAGCTCAGGAAAAAAAAAAAAAAAAAGGAATAACATTCATGGCATGTTTTATAGATTGGTTTCCCATGATTCTTTTCTCTCTTGTGTCAGCAAGCGTACTGCTCAGAATTCTGGGGCTCCTAAAGGGTAGGACCCATTTGTAATGGTTCATATGTCGTATTTGAAAGGGTACCATATGGCTGAATGGAAGGAATAGAACAGACCCGAATTAACGGTTGCATCTTCATGTAGTTTCGGGGGTGACATTCCTCTTTGAGTGACTGGCCACATGTCCACTCCACCCCTACCAGGTGTACCTGGAGCGCCTGCTGACCTATGCAGAGATCGACATTTGCCCCTGCAACTGGAAGCGTATCGTCCTGGGTGCCATCCTGTTGGCCTCCAAGGTGTGGGACGACCAGGCGGTGTGGAACGTAGACTACTGCCAGATCCTCAAAGACATCACGGTGGAGGACATGTGAGTGCATGTTACAGTGACGGTACTGCTATGGTACTGTGGTGTTACAACCCAAATTCCCACCAGGCGTACCCAGAATGAATAGCATGGAGCAGATGCAGGGCGTTCTGGAAGATCTGCTCTGTTGAACTATTGAGACCTACCCTGCACCTGAGCTTCTACAAAAGGTCTTCCTTCATTAGATCAATGCACAACGGGTTAATGACTCATCAGTATTTCCATGATTTATTTTTACAGAGGTGCATGTACAGCGGGTGAAATAAGTATTGAACACGTCACCATTTTTCTCAGTAAATATATTTCCAAAGGTGCTATTGA
>JAOYSI010000012.1:927600-953095 GCA_025775065.1 Hiodon alosoides | reverse complement strand
TAGATTCCCGGTTATTCGTTATTCCACTGTTGGAATCCCATTCAAGGAGAAATTAATGCGGAGACGTGGAAAACCATTCACATATAAAGGACACATTTTTATATATAGAAATAAGTTTGAGGTTTTTGTGTATTTTTTTTTCTTTTTCTTTTCCCCTTCTTTCTTGGTCTAAATATAAGAAGTCAACCCAAGCTCTTAAAGGTTAAGAAGTTGGAATACTGTTCTATAGATTGTAGCTTTTGGTTTTGGATTTTTTTCACTTAGTTGGAGGTTTACTCTAATCCTTACTCTTAAAAAAATGGTTATTTTATGATAGACCAAACTCGAATGGTTGCTTTAGTAGATGCCGCTAAAGCAATTCACACTGTATATGCCGACATAAAACTACCTGTTTTATTTCCTTTCTTAAGTTTTAGCTGGTTACAGAGACACCAGCTTTTTCCCTGTCATGTTTTTGCTGATAACCACAGTGTATGCCTGGAATTGCACTGCAAATGTTAAATGCAGAAGCTTGAATGAAGCAGTTGGCCTTGCCATCCAACATATGTGTTGAGGTGTTGAAATTCCCTTTAGTGACAGTGTTCTGAAATTTTCTAACGGTTCAAACTTTTTGTACTGTACTGATAACTTGCATACTTTGTAACTTGGAAATGATTGGTCCAGTTTTTAGTTTTTTGGTCTCCCCCTCCCCAGGTGGCATTTTCTGATGCCATGACTGTAGACCTCGCAATGCCACGTCAAAGCATGTGCGGACTCATTTACTGCCTCGGTAAACAGGGCTAATGTGATTGCACAAAGCAGCGGTCTTTGTACATGCTGTAATGTACATTTATTTACATAAAGCGCACCTTTTATTAGTTACACATTTTTTACGAGGACGTCCAGTACAATTTTGTTTCAAACAAATACTGATTCCATGCCGTTTGTCTATTGAAGTTGGAAAAAAATGGGGGGCGGAATGTCAAGTTGCTTGGCAAATGTAATTCTGCAATGACTTTACCGAGAGGCAACATGGCAGGGTGGCCTAATCTCTTGTGAAATACTGCAACACGTGACAAGAAATGTTGATGGCAGTTTCTGCACAGTGCACAACACAATACTGCTGCAAGCGTGTACCGGATGAAAAGGAAAAGAAACTCTTCCCAACGATTCTCTTTTTTTCTCTTATTTTGATAAAATGGTTCAATGTATTTTTGATGAACAATTTATGCAGCTTATTTTGAGTACATGTTTCTTTGGTATTTAATGTATGCAATTCCGTACAAAAACGGCAACTGTGAAAATTGTTTGCAAGTAAACGAGTCCAGGCAAAACAGTCCAGCTCATGCTATTGCATCAATGTGTGCACTTTGAAATGTTTGTTTCTGTGAGACGTGAAAACATGCATAATAAGATAATAAATTACCTTGTAATGAAAGTTGATACAGCATGGGAAACAGTTACAGCCTGTATAATCTTGTAAAATAGCTTTTGCATACAGTTTGAACCGTCCATGGTTTTGACCAAGGGATCCTGAAGATGTATGAGAACAGATTGAAGGTTTTTTAAATTTATTTCCCCCCCCCCCCTCCTTACCCTGGTTTTGCTTCACAAGCAGTGTTGTGACGGATATAGTTGAGATGAGAAATTTCCATTATTTTTTTACAGTTAAGTGATGCTGAAGAAGGAGTGACTTGTTGGAAAACTAAGTCACGTCTAGACAGGCCTAAGAGAGAACTGTTTCACCATTTCAGCCGGGAGCTATTTGGTGAAATGTGAAACATTTGTGTATTTTATAAACATATACATTTTGGAGACAATACGGTGCTAATACTCAGAATTCATCTGAGGCAGTTGCATTCACAATGCCTAACTGGGTATGTTATCGCTTTGATCCAAGTCATATTAGCTGTCGGGAGAAGTGGAAACATTGAACTGATTTGACATAATTGAATCAACCTTTTAGTCTAAATTCACAAGACTTTCCAAGTTAGCTGGTTGAAAGAAGGAGGTTTAGATTGTTTTATTGCCTTTAAACAAAAGTAAACCTTAAGATCGACGAGTGTAAAAGAAATACTCAATAACAATAGCAAGCCACGCTGGCAGAAACTACATTCTTTTAAAATCAATTGAAATGCTAAAACCATGTTCCCTGTGTTTAAAAATGACACCAGTAGCTTTAGTGTATTTTCTTACAATTTAATATTGTAAATGTTATGTAGATGACCGCTGAATCCTTGTATATAAAACTGCATATGCAAGCTATATATATTTTAGAGGTAAATGATGTTGTCTTTACTCAGTTTCTTTCCATAATGTTTTTGGGGAGCATGTTGAAGCAGACTATTCCTGGTGAAAATTAAGCAAATACAAGGTGGCAGTTTAAAGTCATTTTAGGGTTATCTTAGTTATGCACATTTTCCCAAATCACATATAGGGTGCCAAAAACTGTCGCATATTCATTTTAAAATTTTACTAGTTTATATGTGTACGTTATGCATTTTGTTTCTTAAAAGAGTGTTTAACAAAAAAAGGATATGTGGAAAATTTAAAAATAAAGCAAACTTCTCTAGCTCATTTTTGTTTTTATTGTTACATGTATGGGATCGACGTTCGTCGTTGACTGTCGGGAAATGTACCTGCTGTCTGAGCTGTCCTTTCTGCCACATGGGACAGTTAGTTTTGTGTTTGTTTAGGGAGTGCCAGTGAGCAAAAATGACTAAATTAATTAAATAAAATATTGTGGATTTATGGCGCTGACCATTGAAGATTTGGGTGATTACAAAAGGAATGATTTCCCGGACATATCCGCTCTTCATGGCACACGCTTGGACTCATGGTGTCTTCAACCTTTAATCCTCAAGAAAGGTGTGAATGCTCCTTTGCATATCATAGTAAAATTTTTTCTCTAGTTTGTCATAGGCACGTGTAATACAGAAATAGGGATTGTCATCTGTTCGGAATTACAACCATTCATTGTAGTGCAAGTCATGCAAAATAAAGATTTTCATTCTTGTCAGTTCATATTCTCCCCCTTGCAAGTATCATTTTATTCTGAAAGAGAGATGGGACCAAAGCTGCTGATGTGTTTTACAGACACATGTGGTCTACTTAGAAATGTACAACCGTAACATCTGGAATTAGGCTTTTGACAAACAGTTGAAATCCCAGAAAGACTGGCGATCCATGTGTTTGCTAAGTATACGGACAGCTGTATAAATAAGCACAGGTGTGACACGGTATGCAAGAAAGGTAACCCTGAACAAAATAATCTGTTAAATTACTGAATAACTCTGTTGCCCAATAGTTAAATTATTAATCCTTGACCTTAATAACAGATGAAATCTCCACAAAAAGAGATCAATCGGTTGATTTAATTTATACAGAATCTATTCCTATAAAAAAATAAAATAATGTGGAGAGTAAACAAACCTGTCAAGAACAATGTTTAAATTTACAGGTAAAACAGTAGCCTATACATATGTATCCATTTAGGGCGTTTGTGAGATTAATTCACCACAGGTGAAAGGTACGATGGGAAATACAAGGCCTGAAAGCAATGTAGTTTTAATCTACCCAGACTTTCTTGGCAACAAGTATCGTCAGACCAGTGAGTGTTGGCCAACAAATGTCCTTAAAGTGTACAGACAGTGTCTAAAAAAACTGGAAAGGCCAACGAAATTTTACCAAGTTTGGTGTCGGTTCACTGAAGCCCAAATTTAATTGTGGTCCGAAATCGCAGATGTGGACCAAAGGGAATGTAAAGTATATGAATCAAGACTGCCATTTGATGATTCTCTCCTTTTTCTGTAGGGAATCCACAATGTTGCGAACGCTGCCGCCAGTATTCATTCTGACAATCATTTAGTCTTTATTGTACCAACAACATCAACCAGTATACTAGTAAGCTCTTTCCCTGGTTGACTTCATACATGTATACAGTACTGCGTATAGCTACAAGTGCACATTTAAGATAAAAAATAGCAACAGTTTGAACTTGTAGACAAGGTTTACAATTACAGTTACAGGAGAACCGTACTAAAAAGAAACACCGAGAGCACACTGCTCTCTTGATTTTCTGCTCTGGTGCTTGTTCTGCAGAACTGCCACAAACCTTGAGGTCTGTTTTCTTTTTTTTTAATACAGGGTGTTCACTTTGACATTTTACTAGTTTAGGGTGCCACATATTCAAAGCTGTTACATTTCAATGTGGACACTCTCAATTGCCGTAAGTTATGGAAGTCAAAGGATTTTGTTAACAGGGTTAAATAATTAAAGAAACAAGCACAATTCTTGCATTTACAGCACAAACATTTCCCCCACAGTCATTTTAAATTAAGGTGAAACAAACTCAAATAATAGGCATGTTTGATATATTAACCACCATGTACCAGTGGAAGGTTCAGTAACAGCCACTATGGACGGCAACTGGATGAGGAATAATTACTTTAAAAAACAATGCAAAATGCAAAAAAATAAAATAAACTGCGGGCCAAAGAACGTGGTCACTATCAAAAGGTTTACTTCTTGCCTTAACGGCTACTGGGGGTAACCATTTATCAAAATGAATGCCTGGAGTTTCTCAATGGATTTTATTGTTCTTGCATAGGTGGATTGACCTGATGCACAAGATTACTCTTTTTTACAATACCAAGTATAATGCATTGATCAAAATCCAAAATGTAAAATAATAAGGAAATCATGTAGAAAATGTGTGGTCATTTCTTGTCGTGTTTATACATGTTTTGGTGAAAAAATAATTTGTATCTGTATATTATTGAACCTCGGACAAGCTAGTTTTTATTGGACCACATGATTGTCACCCCAGGTCAAAAGAATACTGAAGAAAAAATATATTTTATGAATGCGAGTTGCTTCACTTGCTTCTCCTGAAAGTTGTGAGACATAACGAGTATACGAGGGTTGCGTCCTGCATTTAATTCAGTGTCTTCAGACCTGTTGTGTCGCTCCCTCACTTCAGAAACGCTGAGTGTTTCATGTGTCTTTATTGTACAACCAATAGCAAGACCCATGTTAGGAAACCTCTCTCGGCTTCTGTGCAGCTGCGGACAGGGGCGCTGTTCATCTCGGCGAGACATTCCAGTCTCGTGCCTCCGCCCGAGCGCAGGCGAGGCAAGGTTAATAAAATCAGCAAGGCTGCGCATCGTTTTAGTTGCAGGAGCAGCCAGTTTGTATACGAAGCAGACAAGGCCGTGTGGCAGGCCCTGTGCTGAAGCTATCTGAGCTGCCTTATATATGAAATACCTCAATCAGTTCTGACAAAGTAGGCAATCGGCAAACCAACAATAGTTGTATAGTAACAAACACAAACATATAATTTCATTTAAAAATATATAAATACTGTTGTCAATGACTAAATATAGTATCTGTAAAGAAACATTTAAGACAAACGTATCCATGTAAGGGGTCCAGCTGAATATAATTATAGTCCCATTTTCATTGTTACAAGAAAAATGTGGACATTGACTGCTCACCCTCATTAGTGTTGATAAAACAGACCAAATGTATCCAGTGTTAAGAAAAAGCTGAATTAATAAAAAATACTGTTTCTTATATATTATCCTGTCAACATACCATTGCTCCAATTAGCGTATCAAACATACAGTACTCTGCTATGCACAAAGAACAAAATAACAACACATTACTGGTTGCAGCCACTTTTTTTTAAAAAAAGCTCAGTTGGATATTTATGCCTATGTAAAATGATTTTTTACACCCATCGTGGTGGTTGAATACAGCGTATCCAGTGCAGTTATCGTCTATTAAATAACCGAATGCTAAAATTAAGACAATTTCAACATAGAGCAGCAACTGACAATTCGCTACATTGCTCAACTATGGCCAAGTCACGTGACTAGGCTAAACCGACAAGGCTTTTAGACAGATTTAATGCTACCTCAGACAGCACTGTAGTTTCCTTGGAGTTAATGGATTATCACGAGTCATACTTCGTGGCAAACCGCGTCGCGTGGTAACGGAATAAACGGCAGGAACTGTGACGCGAATCGCTTTGCTCGTAGGCAAACGCGCACAGAGTTTCAAACAAATATACATACGTACAAATCAGAAAATTATTTAGAAACTGTGATTTTAATCAATGATAATCTTTTAAATAAAATGTGGTTCATTGCACTTGTTAAAAAAATTAATATGAATTTAAAGGCAATAATATCAACTTGATTTAAAAGGTGAAAAAAACAAAAACCTTTACCATAAGCCTGATTTAGAATAATAATACAAATAAGATCTGGAATATACAAATTAGAAAAAATAAAACCCCTCACATATGTATACATGAATGCATGTCTAAATTTGTGTGTATATATTACACACACACACACATATACACACATACACAAATACATACATATATAAAATAAATAAATACATAAAAAGATTCTTGGTTCGTGGTCTCCTTCAAAGCGGTATTTGGCACAGTCATTGACTCACCGTTCCGTCTGCTTGCCTGTTTGCCTGCGGTGTGTGTCCTTTGTGTTCTCAAATCATCCGTCACACCTTCCCTGAAGAAGAAAAAGGGGACCAAACTCTTTGGTCTGTGGGCTTGTGTGGCCGGTCCGCCCAGGTAAAGTGTGATCGACGTGAGCCCGGCGGGCCGGAGGGCTCGGGTGCGGGGCGGGTGGTGGTGAGTGGCGCAGGTGTGTGCTCCGTCTCCCCGGGGGTTGGTGGGTCTAGATGGCGCTGTCGTGGTGCGTACTGTGGTTGGATCTGTTGTGCGCCACGCAGTTCTGTTGCTGATTCAGCATGTTGGCCGTCTCGTCCGGCGGCAGGCCGTCGTGAAGCTCCGTCAGAGCTGACTCAATCTTGGTGTACTCGCTGTCCGAGGACTGGGGGGTCTTGTCCAAGCGGGAGGCCATGATAGCGTTCTGGTACTGCTGTCGGGTTATCTGAGCGAGGTCGAGAGGGGACGGCGTGATTCACGAGGCCCTGCCCTATTCTCTGTCGCACTCCCCACGTGCACAGAACCAAGGCAACGTGTACTGAGGTGCGAAGATCGCTAAATTGTGAAACACAGCAGTCTTGGCTTCATATCCAACATAGGACATGGCTATTGTTACTTTCCTTTGAGGGTATTTACCCTCATTGGCGCCAGTAAAAGTTAAACTGCATTATTGGATGTTAGACTGCGTCACGTTGGCCCCCGCCCTATGTCGACATCACTAAGCAAATAAATAGACATTTTGACCACCGTTTGACTTTCACTGGTAGGTGTACCACACACAGATGATTCAGAGTAAGTTATCAGGTTTAGGTATTCACGCAAACTAGCCGTGAGACCTTGGGTCGTGCCGCACCTTAATGTACAGCAGGTCCGTAACAGCCCTGACCGAGTAGTCCGGGATGTACATCTGAAGGAAGGCGTTGAGCTGGTTGTTACTGCTCCCCAGCGTGGGCGTGGTGATGGCATCGAACCGGTCACTGCGGGTCAGGGAGTCCGAGTGGTTGAGTCCAAATGGCTTCGGAGGAGACTTGTTCTCTGCACGGCACAACAAAAAACACAACACAAGAGGGCATTGAACTTCTTCAAAGCGACCGCAGTTCGAGACTGTGAACATGTCTAACTAAAGTCTGATCATCAACTTTGTACGTCACCTTTTAGATCAGTAGCTTAAGACCAACTTTTTAAAATCACTTTTGTTTTACTTTTATTGCTCTAATTTCCAAAACTGGTGAGGCAACAGTACGGAACAATCGCACTAAAGTTGGTCAGTTGATGTTGGCTTACCAGAAAAATCTGTTTGTGTATAGTTTGTTATAGCTTATGGTCCATTAGTATACGTTAACATAATCAAACCCTATAACAGAACAATAAGAAACCTTCATTCGTTCTGAACATGAACTTCATAATGATTAAATATTGGAGGGAACGCATGGTGTACGGTGCTATGGTGTCACTTCGTACCACTTCAAAGTGATGATGATGTTAATGATGTTTTGTAAACCGCAACTAAATATTTTTAAAATTCAAGCCTTGATTTGACCCTCCATTTTATTGGTCAAATTATGACCACAAGGTGGAGCTCACGGTACAAAGAACGGTTTTTAGCATTCCTCTCTCAAATTGACTAAAAAAAGGACTCACACATTTTCCTATTGACAGGGAAATGAGGAGTTTGTTTGTTTGTTTTTTTGTTGTTTTTTTAGTTTTTTACTGACTTCGTAGAAAACAATACCGAAAATGAAATCAAGGGGGTCTATGTTAGAGGTGGCAAAGAATGATAAAATGGCCTTTTTTAATTAAAGACAGATTATGTTTTCCACTTCTGAAGGAAAATGTTGAAAAGGCTACCCGAGGGCAGCGCGAACGATGCAATTTGAATGGAATGTGTGTAATCCGCGTTCGGATGTCTGCGTGAAGCAGTGAGCCTGAAGCCTTTCGCTGCCTTTCGACCAGCGGTCCCGAGAGGCTGACCGGAAGACTGACATAATCAGTCGGTCGGAAAGTTCTGGGCTGCAGAGGGTCGGTGATAGATGCGGGTTTTTCTTGGACACTGGCTGGAAAACTGTGAGACGGTACCGTGTACAACGCACACACTGTGTAGGGTCAGGCCAATAACAACAACCGAAAAAGGATGAATGAACCTGATTTCAATGATTTACTTTAGCTCTCATCTTTTCCAGGAACTTAACCCAATCGCCCCCCTTAAGGGGACAAGTTGTTAAATGGTATCTTCTTCATGATAAAGAGAGACAAGGTGTTTTGAGATGCAGGACAGATTTAAGGAGAGGTCGAGGGAAGACTGTCGGCACGCTGACAGGAAAGGAGGGTTACTGTACCTGGTGATCCTGCAAGTGACTCAGCCCTACTGACCACAAAGGTTCGAGACAGGGAGAGAGGAACTGGAGAGGGGTAGAGAGGGTGGGAAACATGGAAAAAACAATCAAAAGAGGGAAACACCACCCAATCAACTCAAACGGTGTGGCTCACACAGCAGTAGGTGTCTACAGTTATTGACCCAAAACTCAATAATAATATTCTCAATGAAGCACCACTGCAGTCTTACATCACAAGACGTTTACTTGCACAGCAAGAGGTCAATAAAAGGTCTGACACTCTACTGAGGCAAAAGGAGGGACTGATGGGACGGCAATAAACAACATCATTCTGCACCTTAAAAACCTTCCTCCCAAAATACTTAAGCCTTTACATTAAACAATGCAAAATCCCAGTTCACTTTCTTTTTGTGCAATGAAACGTCAATGAAACAACTGCAGTTCTTAAAGTTAACAGCAGGTGTCCCTGAAGACCAAACGTTGACTAAAAAATTGTGAATGAATAAACAAATGCCAAAACGTGGAAGCCAGTCCTGTAGCCTGGATAATCGGCTCTGAATAACAAATGCACAAACAAGCCTGGTATATTAAGGCACTGCCCTTTCAAAAAACTACGTTCACGCTTGGCTTCCTCTTTGTTGTTAGGTTTCCGTGTCCTTGATCAAAAATCCCACTTTAATAATAGGGTAACTTCAACAGTGAGTTCCACAAGGCGACACACCGGAATTGTGACATGACGCACGTGGTACCTGGGGGGGGAGTCAGGGCCATCATTCCATAGGAGGAAAACGGTCCAGCTTCAAACTTCATTCCCTCCTTCCCCGCCTCCACCTCCACCTTCCCCTTTGGGTTTACAGAAGAGAAAACTGCCTTAGGGAACATTTTAAAGCCATTACCCCACTTTTCTGATAACATATCAAACTTATCCGATAAATAGAATTACACAGCACATATGTGTATTCCACTACATATTAAATACGTACATACACACAATATATCAATAGATATAAACTACACTTCAACACATATAGGCAGTAAATGGGGGCTTAAGTGTATTTTGAGAACTGGCGGATTAGTGAGGAATGACTATATTGGTCCACTAAGAAACAAAGTGTGGTTTGGTGCAGTTGGAAGTTTATGCACAAAAAAGGTTATCGGGAACAGAAATGAGAACCTCAAAGGGCTCAAATGTGAAATGTCTTTTTGCATCTTTGTTTTAAAAGGCCCTTGGTCATTATATGACCTCTCAATGAGAGAAGATGGAAAATCCCCCACTACGGTTGAAAAGGGAAAGGCCCCTTGCAGAAGAGGTTAACGGAAAATCCGCTTTGGGTCAAAATATCTCAATACCGTTTGTCCTCATAAAAGAGGAAAAAAAAAATATATATATCGAATTTCGAAGCCACATCCGCCCCTCCAAACCCCATGGTCATAGGCCTGGATTCCCACAGAAGACGGCTGCTGGGCCCTAACCTGTAGGATGAGGATGAAGTAGTCCACAGGCTTGTTTCGATGGAAGAGGTAGTGCTCCGGAGATCTCTTGCTTTTGTCGTCGTACTTCAGCTCCTGGATGACGTTGGGGTGTTTGAGAACACGCAGGAGGATCTTCTCTGACATCTGAAGTGGTCCAAAGGGCTCGACTTCTGCCAAAAGAAGCCCAGTTTAGGCATTGATCGACGGGCCTGTCACATCAGCAAGCAATATAAAATGCCCTTGATGTTGACGGAGGCCGGTCAAGCTCAAAGCGAATGATTAATTTTGTTGATCATTTGTGTGAGAAACTACAACGGGTCTTTTGCTGGAATCCCTCGACAGTTTTAGTTTTAGGGCCTGGCCTAGAATCATTAAGAACTTTATTTCATTCTATCCACTAAAAACCTTAAACAGTGCTGTATTTTTCTTGTTATAACAAACAAACAAACATACTTTTTGACATGTTTTTTTTTGTTTTTTAGCTCTATACAGGCAGGAAAATTCCTGGTGCCACCCACTCACAGAGGCCTGTCGTCTCTCCTCCGCTAACCCTTCAACAGCCAGGCAGGAACGTCGGGGGATTATATGCCACACTTGCCTGTTGCTAGGAAACGCAGGGTAGCCAGTAGAAGCTGAGGTGATATTTTAACCTTCAGCTCATTGTCAGTGGGCTTGAAGGCCGAGAAATCCTGCTTCCTTTCTCGATGGGTGATTTTCTTTTTTGTTTTGTTGTCAGCTGCAAGAAAATGGGGGGGGGGGGGCATTAAGAGCATATACCTCTGCAAGACTCCCATTGAATATCAATCTGGTCAAGAGGAAACGTTCCAAATATTACTGTTAGCTGTTACAGTTTGAGTTTGAAAAGTTTGAAAAGGCTGACTGAGGCTTAGTTTTCCTTTATATGGGTTTCTGCTATGTCACGCATATAAATGATCATGAGCGTAGCCATAAGAGCTGGAGTTGTTTTTATCTACCCAGGCGAGCAGCGACAATGGAACTTACACAGTTGGACATAATTACGCAGTAAAGTATATATCTTTTGTAATAAAACATAAACTAATATTTATTCAAACAGTGTTTTTATGTTTGAAACACATTGGCTCCTAAAACAATCGGTATACGTTGGTACCTTTTAAAATTGCTCTT
Source organism: Hiodon alosoides (assembly GCA_025775065.1). NCBI lineage: Eukaryota > Metazoa > Chordata > Actinopteri > Hiodontiformes > Hiodontidae > Hiodon > Hiodon alosoides. Next base: position 941,683 of record JAOYSI010000012.1, on the reverse strand, counting down.
TAACAAAGACATGGTTTTATCCATGCATGTGCTAGGAACATTTTAGCCAGCTCCAAACAAATTAAAGAATAAAAATCTAAACATCCTGGCAAGATATGTGCAGCTGTGTAGCAATCGCTCGTCTTACAGGGAGCTGCACATTCCACGCAAAACATCTTCCCTGTGTTTCTGCTTTTCCGAAATGGGCATCGTACAAACCGACCCTGTGGCCTAACTGCCGTCTCTGGCTTCCGGTTTAGATTCTTCTGTCATAAAAGCATACGTTTTATGGTCAATAAGATGTCGCTACTTTTCATAGTGTATCTTTCTCGTGACCATCCATCATTTCCATTGTAAACTCAATGGAAGATCGAAGAAGTCAGCATAAAAATACTGTGAAACCAGACGAACGGCATCCAGTTTTGGGAAACTGAACAGGAACTAATTTCAATGGATCAGCAGTAGTTGTCATGTTGCGTCTGCGGCTAGTCTGTTTTGAGCATGCGCTGATAAAGTAACTGCTAGTTCAGTGGCACCTACTATACAAGTCGGTCTCATCCAAAATCTCGGACTTGATGATTTCTTCAATGACATCCTCCAGGGTGACAATGCCCAGCACCTCATAAAAAGGATCACCTTCCCCTTCGTTGTTCACCCTCTGGACGATAGCCAGATGAGATTTACCTAAAAATAGATAGACACAACATTTCAGAGGCTGTTGGTGGCTTTGGAGCAATGAGTCATGGTGATCGGTTCAATAGTAGCTGAATAGCTTGGCTCTTCACGCTATATAGGAAAAGTAAATCATTTAGTTTCATTCCCAGTAATCTGGATCTGGACAGCTCTCCATCATTGGGGCCTGTTTCCATACCAGTCACTTCCTACTGGGGAGACATAAATGCTAATTTAATTATGGTAGGCCATAAATCTTGAAAACTACAAGCCCTCAAAGATTTTTGCTCAGTTTCCGAAGAAATATTCACATCAGTTTTCCCAGGACCCTCTGTACACAGTTTAAAAAACTCTCTTTGCAAATATTGTCAACCAAAACCCTAAACATTTTTTTTTTTCCTATTCTCAGCTTGTGATCATTTAAAAGGAATTTTCCAGAGGGGAGGCTAATATTAGACCTGAAATTAAGTTTCCATTCCACTTCGGTGATACTGCAACTGAAGAAATGGCTCAGTGATGTGAATTGTCTGGGAGCAACTTGTGTAAATGCAGATATGGACGGGACACTTAAAGTCCAGGAAACTCCAAACCACCTCAGCCACGCAAGCCAGCGGTGACACTTCTGCCCCTATTTCTTAGGACAGAAAAGTGTTCTCGCCTAATGATACGACTTTATTATTCCCGGTGTTAATTAAATTATAACTGGGATGCGTGCTTTTAATGTGTATGCTTTTTGTTGGTATTCAGCCAATATGTTTGCATTCTTCATCATCAAGGGGTATGGGGTAGTCGTGAGATGTCACAGCATAATTATCAAAATACCTCCTTTCCCTGCTCCATTACACATATGAAGATGTTCAACTGCTTATATAACCTGTATAAGCAAAAAAATGGAAACTGTTCTGTCAGCACTTAGACATACATATCGCTTGTACAACTGTAAGGATAAGCAATCATAACAATAGGAATGACAATTCCTAAACGTCACAGGTTATGTAGTGCGTGCCTGTGATTGCTCATATCAATTATAGAATGCATCTGCCAAATTTCAAAAAGAGGGGTGGTTGGCTCTCTATGGGCCTTTATGAGAAACACATGTCTGTCTGCTGCTCCAGTTAATAAGATCAGTCCTGTGCCGTCCTCTAATAGAACTATAATAATCAATCACACACACGCACACACCACATGTAAACTGTATATGCAAGATATCCTCAAGTCCAGCGTTAGGACCCAGCATGATGACAAGTGTAAACAAAGGACATCCTTAATGATACTTAGTAGCTACAGACCTGTGCAGGAACTGTGTCTGTCCAAGAAACTCTACAGCAACAGCAATAACAGCTTCCATAATGACGTAATAATACTTCCCGAGAGATTTTAATCTTTCCCCAAAGTTATAGATTGCGTGAGTGATGATATTCATCCTATAACTCAAGATGACTTCCCTCCAGGGAGATCGTTTTCCAGGATGACAGTACAAGAGGATGGTCGATGGGTTTTTACATCTCTCTGCCAGGGTTATGTATGACCGGACAGCCCCAGTCGGCGAGCCGGATTTGGCCAACGGGCTCTCAGTCGTCCACCCCCGATCTGGACCATTAGATTAGAAATGATCACACCTGGTGTTTTGGGGTGTAAATCAGATGCTGCCTGCGAGGTAGCTCAAAAACTGCGGCTCTAGAAGGAGTCTAGAAGGAGAGTTGCCGACCCAAAAAACGACATAAAAGTGTGTTAAATATCACCGTTTCAAAGGCCTCAAGAGGGAACAGTCAGGCTGTTTTCATCATAAAAAAAATTTCAAACCTCACCCTGCCCACTAGCATAGCAGCGCTATAGCGGTTTTACGAGAAATAGGCTCAGGGTCTGAATACGGTTAAAACCTTAATCCCAGGGTTGTGTTGTGTTTGAGCGCTAACTCCTGCAAAAGTGGTGGGAAGGAATCACCCCCTTAAGGAGCTTTGGCTAAAAGCCTTTGGATGTGTGGAAAAAAAAAACACGCTTTTACATACAGAGGAGGGGGGGGACAAATACAAAATGATGTTCTTTTTTTTATAACGCAGAGGGGAAAAGAAAGAAAGAAAGAAATAAAGAAAGAAAGAAAGAAAGGAAGGGAAAAAAGGCTGACATGTGTCTACATGTGTCTTCTGCTGGATCGGAGACAGCTCTGGTTTGAATCCCTTTGTCTTGCTGTCCCACAAGGCCACTACATAGTTTCCACTTTCCCACAAAAAAAAAAGCAGGACGACAGGAAAATGTGACTAATGTCTTCCAAAAATATGCTGAAGACAAACACGCACTGTTTATTCATCAGCCTTTGGCTGCTATAATAATGGCCTCGGTTTTTCTTTTCTCTCTCTCGCTCTCTTCATTGGGGAACGACCTTTTCGCCCCTCCCAGGAGGGCGATGCAAACGGCGGAAAGCCGCGCAGCGCGTCGACACGGGGTGCTCATCGTGCTGTGTCTCAACAGTTCAAGCTCAGGAGCCTCGCAAAAACCCCTGCTCCCACTCTTCCAGTACGGACCCCAACATCCAGAACATCCATTCACTTCAAATCCGGCCAGCTTGGGAGGATCCCAGGAGGGGGGCACAAGGCCGCCAATTAACGAGGCAGGGCAAAAGTCTTTCAAAGTCATTGGAAAAAACGTATCCATTTTTAAAAATGTGTGTCAAAGCCACTAGGGCAAGGGGCTTCGAAGTTGACCTATGTAGGCAGTCGCACCATTCCTCCGTTCCAGTTCCACTATTGATCTTTGGAAGCAGATCTAAAGCACAGAGAGACCAAACACTTCGGAATGCCCTTTGAATGTACTGTGCCCCAAATATGTTTGGAAATGACATAATTCCCTCAGTTACAAGGAAAAAACATTCAAAGAGACTTGCCAAATATATTGGGCAAACATGAAGGCCCGTAGCCTATAAAGTCCCTTGGTGTCAATATAAGCTACTTTTCCCTGTTGGCCCCCTTCTGGAGACTGGTGGTACCATCTGACAGCTCCCCAGTGACCCCTGGTGAGACAGCGCCTCTTGATTGGGTGATCTTAAGCTGAGTAAGCATGGTAGGGAGGGTAGCCTGGCACATGGAACACACTGCCCCCTCCTTCAAGCCTGAGAAACTCTCACAAGGCCTTCCGACACATCCGCTTTTTTCCACCATTACCAGCTTGTTTATGGAATGCAATCCCTCATATTTTTTCCATAGCGGAATTTCTCTATAAATAGCCAACAAGGCTGTATCTGTGGTGGTCTGTGATGCCCCTTAAACTTATTTTAGGTTTGACGAATACCTCGAGAGTCTGGACAGTGAGAAACCATTGGACGGTTTTATTTGATTAATTTCAAACAGGCTTAGCATCAGAAATACTTCTGTGCACATTCTTACATCAGCATGTATCAGTCTACCGTTCGAGGAATATCCAATTCATGTTACCTTCAGATAATATTTTGATTTCCGTTTCCATATATTTTTGATACTAGGATAATAATTTTCAGTAATACCCTATGAGCTGCATGGGGTTATAAGGCACTTAACACTGAGGTCACCTATGCTGTTAATATTGATCGGTCAACTTCAATATTAAGGCTGGCTGATCCAATTAATAACTAGCACAGCCCTGCCATACCACATGAATAATCACCATCTGAAAGTGTCATGAATCATCGATTCAGAGCGCAAGCTTCGAATACATTCTGAATCCACAGCTTTTAAAAGCTTCATCCACATATTGTAGCGAGAGCCTCCCGGCCCGACTCCATGCGAGAATTCGCCTGTCGATTGGGTAACTGGGGACTGATCATCTGCTCCTGGTCCATGTAGTCAATTAGGTTTGGCCAGGTGCAGGAAGAAAAAAGGGAAGCTGCCAGTCTCCTCAGGACTGTGATGAATGAACTTTATATTGTATTAGAGTTGTTGATTAAAGTATTGTAAATGACCGTGGGAATGTGGATCTCCCACATTATGTAGTTCTCTAACAGCAAACGTAACGGCAGAGCAGACATGGTTCAAATTTCAGAATAGTGGGAACTGCCCTGTGTTGTGATGTATCAAGCCATAAAACAATCGCACCCTGTTTATTCAGTATCTTTTGTCTCTTAATGTGAGCGTTCTCACAGAAAATATGTATAGCTATATCAGCCTGCCCAACAACAACCTAGCATTTTGCATGATAAGGATTAATTTGGGTACAAAAGAGGTTAAGACTGCTTACGGATCCTAATCATTAAGGGGCCCTCCAAGCAGGGAGGTCTTCAGTCACAAGACCACTTTTGGGAACACACAATTGAATTTGTTTCGTTACCTTAATTCATTTCTAATATTGCATTATTTCATATTCAGGTTAAAATGCATTAGGCGACAATTGAACGTGCCGTTCCCTTTCGAAAACAACCCATTTGTATACTAATTGAATTCTAACAGAAAACAGGCGTACAATTCTTGCTGTTGGCTATGATCAGATTTCGTAGTCCATTGTAGTCAATTAAAAAACTCCACGATGTAGATAAATGCTACGTTGTCGCTAAACACTGAGCTGAACCACAGGTCTAAGTTAAACTACTGTCTTTATCTGGTCTTAACTGTGTTATCCGTTGCCTACTGACATGGTTTCAGAAAACTTTTTAATAGATAAACTAGGGCACCGTTCTGAAAATATAACTACAAAGAATGTATTTCTAAAAGCAAAGTTCACCCAAATCTCATCTCATATGTCCAGATTTTTGTAATAATATGTCTTAACTTGTTACCACAAATCCTCCCACCACACAGGGAGGGTGAGGAAGTAAGACACGTCTTCTCCAATCCTCCCACCACACGGGGAGGGCGAGGAAGTAAGACAGGTCTTCTCCAGTCCTCCCACCACTCAGGGAGGGCGAGGAAGTAAGACAGGTCTTCTCCAGTCCTCCCACCACTCAGGGAGGGTGAGGAAGTAAGACAGGTCTTCTCCAATCCTCCCACCACACAGGGAGGGTGAGGAAGTAAGACAAGTCTTCTCCAATCCTCCCACCACACAGGGAGGGTGAGGAAGTAAGACAAGTCTCCTCCAATCCTGCCCATTTAAGGCCGGATACTGTTATGATAAGCTTAATTATAGTAATGGTAGGTAATATGGAATAAATGTAATGTATTTTTGGACACTTAACCTGTAGGAGACTCACTTTAAGGCCTATAATATTTTATTTGACATAAACTATATACATTCAGAAGCCATTGTCCATTAATAAGAACTTCCCCTACATGAGTGTAAACTGACTTTATTATATTTGTGTATACTCTGTATACTCTGTATACTCTTTGTGTATACTCTGTTTCAGGGTAACTTGCAACTAGTTCAATTGTGTTCAATTATTGCCATTTGTAAGCATCTATTTGCATGTATATACACACTCGGTGATGAGTGACACGTGACATATCAATTGTTCAGAAAGGAAAGGGCAGACTGAAAATGAGGAGGAGTTGCACATTGTATCAAAGCCTATGCATGCATGCAGTGATTCTATGAACCCTTTTTTAGAGCGCTGTTTTGGGAACATGCAGTAGACAGTGACTCTAACTCTACAGTGGTTACTCTGGACAAGACCATCTAAATCAAATGCGAATGTTCTTTACAATAGCAATAAAAAATTCAGTGTAAAAGACATCCACAGTTGGCCACTGGGTTTGGAGAACCCATATCCATTATTGAATATAGTTGCATTATTAAGCAAGAGTAGAGAGAGAGCAGCAAGAGTAGAGAGAGAGCAGGTAAGACTCAAATTTTTATTACCACCCTTATAAGAGTGTGATCTCCCTATGTTCATGCTATGTTAATGCACTTTAGTAAAGGTTGAATAATCGGGGTAAGACCTAATTAAGACGTCGTCAAACTGAACTAAGCTTGATATGAAACGAGGACATTCTTCAAGATTGCTAAATTGAGCCAGCCAGCAAGTGACAATGGTAACAGCAAATTTAGTGAGGTTCATCTAACCCCTCGAACAATGCACTCAACACTTAGGAGTTTATTTACTCCCTAATGCAGTTATCATCTTGGGCAAGCCTCCTTTTTCAGATTCCCAAACTTTGAGCATTGTTCTCTGTTTTAAGCAACGGAATTTTCCTTGGAGTCCTTGGAATTTTCGCTGTTGATATGCTGTGTAGCTTCTGTGTAGTCAAGAAAAGGGACATTAACTCCTATGAGTTTGAGAAAAATGTCAGTTACAGCAGAAATAAGTAATAATTATAACAATATAAATGGTAACATCTCGCCGTAGAGTATGCCGAAAGGTTTTGAAGTAAAGAAACTATCGTATTAATGAAACATGGTGAAGGCACTAGATTCTTTTGTGCTTTGGTGCCCATGTTGTTGTTTCTAAAGAGTCAGCATAACGAAATGGGCCTGAAGTTAGCGCTCCCGCTAACAAGGGAATGCTACTGATGTTAGTGTACATGGCAACACCAAGCCTACAAATTTGAAAATAAACAAAAAAACAAATAAATGTTTATCAAAAGCATTAAAACCAATAAAAGAGTCGCGTAGATTGGCACACCAGATATGTCAATGATACATATATCACTGACATTTCTATATGCGACAAAGTACCTCGCAGGGAAAATATTTTAGTTTAAACTGGCGAATGACACTGTGCCAGCAATAATCAATGAAGCTTCCACTGGGCTTCCCTGTTAAAAATGGGAGCTTGGACGGCGTCCATGGCAGGGCATTAGAGCTGAGTTTGTGTCGTTGCTAATTTACAACATCGAGGGAAATGGGCATAAGGACAACGACAGGAGGGCAATTGCAAAACGCAGATCCGGGCGGCCACGCCATCGTTGGCGTTTTTAAGCACGTTAGTCTGGGGCCTGACTGAGTAACTGCATGCAGAGAAATGTGCATGGGTTATTTAATTCTGACTTTGTTTGGCTAACTATGCCGAATGCCGATACGCTAATCCTCTGCCTAAATAGAAGTGGCCAAGTGAATTAAATTAAGGATAAAAAGACAACATGCACTGATGAGATAAATTCTGTTTTGGAAAGAGTTTAACTGTTTAGCAAAAATGTTTTCCCACAAATAGTTGAGAAGGAAAAAAATGTAATCAGAGCAAAATAACGTAAATCCCATTACTAAATTCCGCTGTTCCAAGAGTGATATAAAAATAAATGTATAATCCCTATGATAGTTAATTGTCTGTTCCAAGGAGGCTGAAAAAGAACAAATTAATGCAAAAACCTGCTGCCCATACATCTAACCATACTGCAATTCAGCTAGCTACCAGGTGAAGGACAGTAATTTGCACTCACCACATTGGAGAAGGCATTGAAGTGGAAATCCGTATAGGTACAGATCATGAAATAACATATTTTGAAAGGTAAAATATTGCCTAAGGTGCTCTGGAAGGTCAAATATGTTGTATGGGGTGGTAGTATTACAATCTGTCAAACTGCCTTTAACAAAGCCTTTTAAAATGTATTATTTAAGTACACAAAGGCAAAAAGGAAGGGGAGGATGCTATATGCTAATGCTATAAAATGCACCCAGCCCCTAAACCCAATCTCAGCCACTTCTTTTCTGGGTCTCCATCCACTGGGCAGTCTCTCCTCTACAAAGACCAAAATCCAAAAATCTACTGCCCTTTATACTCAACACAGCAGAGTCTCCCTAGTCTTGCTTTAGACTGATTTGGAATTTTTGATATTTCTGTGTAGGATCTTCTTAACCCTATGTCTGCCTACCAAATAAATAAGTATCTCATAAATTTTGTATGTATATATTTCTTCAATGATATATTTTTGAATGCCATTGTGTTTATTGCAGCCATTGCATCATTATTAAAACCACTAAGACATTTACTTTACTATACTGAAGAGTGATTCCCAGAAATATCAGTTATTTTAATATTTCATCCCCAATTTGGAATCAGCAATTGTGCTAATGCATCAGAGATCATTGGTATAAACCTTGCCACTACACACAGTGAGGATGCTGAAATATTATAGACCACATAGCCCGTGAGAGAGGTTCAGCACCGAATGCAGGAGATCGCACTGTTAACTCACAGGCGTCCGGAAAACAAACAGGAGTCGCTGGTTAACGGCGAGCCAAGAGAAGCCCCACTAGTTCCCACCAACCTTAGCCTAGGCTGCGCTCTGCCAAATGTGTGCCACTACTGAACTCTCCCGCTCAAAATCAGCAATTGACGTGATCTGGATTAGAACCTGCAAAATCTAGACCACAGGGCTTAGTCTGCACTTGGGTGAGCGCCTTTATCGACCGAGCCACTCAGGAGGCCCAATTCGTCAACGTTTTTTAAAGTGGAGCCAAGACAAAAGCCTGAGACCATACTTGAGAGCCCCTGGTGTAAAGATTTCATTGCATGCTCTGACCTACAAAACCTATTAGAAAAAAAATGTCTTGAATTGCATCCAACGACAAGTCACATGGCTCCAAGCATTGTACTGGCAATAGGAGGGCTTCAGGACCAATGCTGTTGTTAGGCAGCGATACAACACCGACACTAGCTTGGAAGGAGCCGAGAAAGGTTTCCTTTTTACCCATGCGACTGTCAGCAGGTCACTGGAGTTCAAAATAATTATCAAAATTCCCTGTATTTCTGTGTTTCTAATTGGATGTTTTCTTACGCCCTCCTATGGACTTTGAGTGAACTGCGAGCGCTAGAGTTGTGAGCTCTGAAGACATTTTCAAGGTTAAGCAGTTTAAGAAAGATTGATATGACAGTGAATTACTCCTGGCGTAAGCTGTCTTTGTGCATTTAGACAAGCCATTCCAACACTTCAGATGTTTAATTTAATTCCAAACAACTATCATAGCAAGAATTTAAAGTCTCATAACCTTAAGAACTGGTCTAATACCAACATAAACAAATACTTTCACCAGTCTCTACCATGCACACATCAAGTACTGCAAAGCTCATCGTACTTGTGTTTGCATTTAATGTTTAATGTAAACCTAATAGCCTCTAGATAATGTATATAACAACAGATTTTGGTTTGTGTGTATCTCTGTAATATAGCCATCCATTATATAACTGAATTATAGTACATTTTTCACCATACTCTTGAAGTATCTTCACTTAACACCGCTGAAAAAATACTAAATAGCTAAACCAACAAGAAATAGCCTCAGAGGCTGGAAAATAACGGCTCCTGCAGTTTTTACGGGTATATATTTAAAATTGCAAAACAACTAATGCATTTTAATGTACTATAAAGAATCTTTCACTCTTTAATTTTTGAAAGAACGCATTATTGTCATGTTTGTATAATTTATATGTGTATTTCTGAATATTTTATTGATTTAATTTCAAAGGCAACTTTACATAGTAATATATTTCCTCTTGAAATTACATTTTTTGTCATTTTTGTTAATTAACATATTTGGTACTTTTCAAGGTTTAAATTGGTTGTTTATAAAGGTGCTTTTAATATGTTGTCTAATGTATGTTGTGTCAATCTGCCAGTGTGTACAGATATGCATATTCAATAAAAGGTTTTTATACAAATCAAAAATTTGATTTATAATTGGCCAACAGACAAAATAAAGACATAAATATGATTCAAAATGTGGAAAAACAACATCTGAAATGCACAAAATGCACGTTATACCCCTAATTTATTTGCATTCTTCGAATAAATGAACAATTTATGAAGGCGTCACATTTGTCCTGCAGTTCAAAACAAGCAATAATGTGAAGGACATCTAACAGATAACTCAGTAAGGGAGTATTTATTAACACAGAGGCAACAGAATATGCCAGGCAGGATGTAGATACAACATGCCTAACAGATGACCCTGAATTAGTTGGCCTCAGTTATCAACACTGCATGCTCACACGCACCCTAATATTCAGACTTTAAACACAGTTACTGCATAGGAAAGTGATAACACCTGCAGTTAGAGCAATACATGCCCCGCCCACACGCTCAAGTAAACAGGACCCACACGGCCCCAGAGCACTGAGGCAGGCGCCCTGGCCCACATGTAGCAGTGACCGGAAAATCCAGGAGAGAGCTTGGGCTGAAGGCTGCATGGACCACTGTCTGTACTGCCAGGCATCTAATAGCCCTGCAGCCAAAAAGATCACCCCCGCTAAAACAGGCTAGGTTATTGTTTATTCTGGCAGAGAAAGTGGTTACTCCCACTCCATAAAAATAGACCATGAACCCCCCACAAACACACACACACACACACACACACACACACACACACACACCCAAGTTAGTATGGCGCCAGAGAGTCCCTTAATTGATACACAGTAATCATACGCACATAATAGTTCTGGCTACACAAAGCACGAAATGCAATAAGCAAATCAACCCTGCACTACGACTATGAAATCAAATGTGGCCCTGCCCTAAGGGCAAGGGGCATACCATTAACACTTTCATTACAGTATATATCAACAAGAAAAAATGATATTGATCAAAACTGCAAAGGTAAATAGGTTCCAATTAGGAAGAAATATCACCCACAGGATGAAATGCAACAGTAACCAGGTAAATAAAAAAAACACAACACCATCACCTTTTATTATTGCTTCAGGGTTTTTGTGTGTGCGTGCGTGTGTTGTAAGTGGCGTGCACTGCTTTAACGTGGACTGAAGGTTGTCGTAATGTAATTTTGCTTTGCGGATTCTGAAAATGTTAATGCTTTTCTATTTTGGGGGGCGATAAGCTACGTCCTTCAGCAGTCTCACTACAGACACAGTAGCGCACTTTTAGTGCATCTAATGAGGTCAACCAAAGCAAATTGAGAAAGAAGGCCGTCGGACTACATTTTCAGTTCCGTGCTCCGAGGCTGCTGATCCGTAATAGGTTGGGGAAAATTCAATCATGTTTGGCTATTACGGTGATCATATCTCCGTTCTCCTAATTAGTCCATTTAGAATAGGAAACTAAAGTTCATCGTCTAAGCAGGTAGGAATCCAAACTGTAGCGCATTGCATAATAACTTTTAACCTGATGAAAATCACACACTTCAGAACATCCTAATAACATGTTCCTATTCAACGACTTGCACTGTAAACCGTCTGCAGCGTGAGCTACTCTAAAATTATAACACCAGGCACAAGGCTATGACACATCCACCTTCACGCCATTGGTCATTTAACACCTGGCCTTCTATAAAGCCAGCATTGATTGGAGGAGAGACACATCCCTTCCAACAGCACTTGACGATCGAGGCTCCCAGAAAGGAGACAGGAGTCGCTATTTAGTGAGGAGCCGAGAGAAAAACAGTTGATTCCCTCATTTAGGTTTGCATTGTTTTAGGAAAGTTTGGCTTGAATATTTCAGACGGGGCCTACACGTATAGCATATTTAACCCAGAGGCTGCCCATGCGCCTCTTGAATTTCTAAGCAATACCAGAAATTTTTCAACCATGAGCTTACAGCAATGAGCGTTCAAATGGAACAGAATTCATCATTTCCGTTTCTGTTGCCACCAAAATTCTCAGCACCATGTCCAACAAATAGGCAGCTTCCTAATACTCAAGACACAACAGAGGGTGAATAACAGTTTTTAGGACACAGAGGTCGGAAACTTGAGAGACATAATCAGAATTTATACACTGTCAGTCAAAACAAAGTGTAAGAGGTTATTCTGAGTCAGTGATTGTGACGTTGGTACACACAGCACCAACTCAGTATGTACTCTGTTTGTAAAAACGTTTCATGAACTAGGATTTCCTTTTAGCATATTTTCTTAAAATGATAATTCAGTTGTGATCTAAGATTCTACATGTCTACATCCTTTATTCAAAACTAATTTCCTGGTTGACTCTTCTGTGGATAATAAATTGACTGTTTTCAACACGGCCATGATGCCATTTATACAAGGGTGTCCTCAATGCTGATGGGCCATCCATTTGCACTGTCGTGTACATAATAAGCGCAGCCTTCAAGTAACTGGTTAAAATCCAGTGAAGATCCACAATATTACACATTCCCTTTCTCACAGGGAGGGGATTATACAAGATCAGCCTACACTTCCTCTGCTAGTTCACTTTACTTTACTTAGGAGTTTTAAAACTTGTAGTAACTTGACGAGGAACGTCCAGACGCGCTTTGAAAAACGATCTTGTAACATGATCCTTCGCATGCTTTACTAATATTTAATATTTATTCAAAATAACAAAGTAGAGAATAGTAAGCCCAATAGTAATAATGAGACAGATCAGATAATGATACAGAGATGCTCCAAAACAGCTTGGTTCAAACAATACCACTCCCACCTTGAGCCTAGACTGTTTTTATCCCATTGGGCAGACTAAGCTCATTTAACTCATGTCCTTTAACTCGCCAGCCTCCTGGATCCCATCCCGACCAAATTAGTTTAGGAATTTCTTCTAGTTCTTCCACAGTCATTCCCAGGCACTACTAATACATTTCTCCCAGCTGGACAAACTCCCAAGGCTCTCCAATTAGCTGTAATCAAGCCTCTGCTGAGACCAACAAATCTAGATTAAAACACAATTTCACACCTTATTGAAAGTTTCCAGTCAAAAGAACTAGGCAAGCCTGTAGCCTAATAACCTCCCTTTCTTTACAAATCAAATATCCTCCGTCCTGTACGCAGGACCTAAAAATAACTAAATCAAGTTTGTCGGCCTAAAACATCACGGGATGACTGCTTCCTTTATATAAATGTGTACCCTAATAGTACTTAATTGCTGTTAAGAGTCTTGGCTTGCCTATATTCTCCAATTTAGCGTTGGATATACGAGTCGAAAACACCTGCAAACACCTGCATTTTTTCCATCTGAGAAATTGTCATGGTTAGGCCCTTCCTGTCTCAAAATAACACAGGGTCCACTTAATTTATACTTCTAGATTAGACTACTGGAATGTGGCTGCCCAAATTTCACCCTAAGCCCCCTGCACCGAGTCCAAAATTCATCAGCTAGTCACTACTTGGCACTCCTAAAATTAAGGAACTTGGAACTGGCAGGACAGCTTTTAACTACAGGGCCAACGGCAGCACTCACATTCAAAGCTTTGAAGCAACCCTTAAGAAAAAACGAAAAAAAGAGCGACCACCAAAGTGTCACAGCTCGACGCATAGTCTGTGTGTGCCGCTGTACTGCATTATAGAATACGATCTGTACCACTAATTACTACACTGACGTGATGTGGAGCAGGTTGCCTCTGCAACTAAAAAATCCACGAATTAGATGCAGGTAATGTAGCTAATAGTAAATGTAAGACACAGAAACAACGGCAGAAATGCGAGATCAGAAAGGCTTTGTGAATACACCCATGCTCGATTTACGCTTCTCGACATTTTGCTAATCTGCTTAAAAGCCATTTTATGTTGCACCAGAATTTGAGGAATGTATGGCACTGGAAAGGCAAAGCTTGTCCTGGTGTACGCCACAAAATTTGTGACAATGTTTTGAAGCATGACACAAAACAGAAGTTGTACAAAGATATATATATAT
>JAOYSI010000012.1:911118-927500 GCA_025775065.1 Hiodon alosoides | reverse complement strand
GTTAGGGTTGTAAATGATATTCTAATGGCATCTGATAATAACTTGGTGTCTGTTCTAGTACTGCTTGATTTAAGTGCCGCATTTGATACTATAGATTACCATATCCTCTTAGAAAGACTTGACACCCACGTAGGCATAAAAGGGACTGCTCTATCTTGGTTGAGGTCATATTTGAAAAATAGATATCAGTTCGTTAAAATTGGGGACGACTGATCTGATTTGTTTCCAGTTAGATATGGAGTACCACAAGGTTCAGTGTTGGGCCCCCTTCTATTCTTTTTTTATATGCTACCCCTTGGTGACATCATCCGTAAGCACAAGATCAACTTTCATTGTTATCAATCAATCAATTTTATTTTTATACAGCGCTTTTCACATGTTGCCATGTCACATACACACAGAAAAATACAGTATGTCCCAGGCATGACCCCGCCAAAAGCATGCCAGTGGCAACAGTGGCAAGGAAAAACTCCCTAGGCTTGCAGGAAGAAACCTTGAGAGGAACCCAGCTTAGTGGGGGAGCCCATCCTCTACTGGCCGGCACTGGGAGTTGAATTAAAGAATTTAAATGTTCAAGATGTGCAAGGCCCTCCGGTTGAGGAGTTCCAAAAAAAAGTAATATCCGGAGGAGAGGGGTAGAGGCCCTGATGGCTGGAGTCCAGCCTAGTGGTCCACTGGTAGAGGTGGTGAAAGTGATGCAGTCCTGCAGGGTGCCTCACGTGATTGCTCGAAATAGAGAGATAGCAAATTGTTAATGCTTATCTATGAAAGCAGGATGATCTTAAATTTAAGTTAAAATTTTTAAAGTGAAACTTTGAGTGGTCACAGCTACATACATCTGTGGAATTTTCCACTTCTTAATAAGTGATTGAACAGTACTGATTGGCATTTTCAAGGCTTTGGATATCTTTTTATATCCTTTTCCATCTTTATAAAGTTCCGTTACCTTGTTACGTAGCTCTTTTGATAGTTCTTTTCTGCTCCCCATGGCTCAGTATCTAGTCTACTCAGTGCATCCACGTGAGAGCTAACAAACTCATTGACTATCTTTACACAGACACTAATTGCTATTTAAAAAGCCACAGGTGTGGGAAATTAACCTTTAATTGCCATTTGAACCTGTGTGTGTCACCTGTGTGTCTGTAACAAGGCCAAACATTCAAGGGTATATAAACTTTTGATCAGGGCCATTTGGGTGATTTCTGTTATCATTATGATTTTAGAAAGAGCCAAACAACTATGTGATAATAAGGTCGTCCCACTGTTTGTGACTTGTAGATATGTTTCACTTGCGAGAAAAGCCCAACACGTCAACAGTGAGTTGTGTTTTAATTAATGTGTGAAGACAGAAGGTGCGGGAGACCATAGCAGAGACTTAGTGCACTGTTGAAGCACTGGTTTGTGGTTTAACATACAGGCCACTGACTGGAAACTGAACGGCGACACACCAGGGGATCACAGCGGGTGTCTGTCTGTGAGGGAGAAGGGGAGACTGAGGGGGGTTGTGTAAATCAGCTCTTATTGTGACCTCCAATACTGACATTTCAAACAGATGTCAAATGAGTGGAGTGAAGAACGAGGTGGAAATTGGCTGCAAGACTATTCCTAAGACCAATTACCTCAACTGACTTTTTTTCTCTGCAAAACCACAATGATAATACTGGGAACAGACTGATATTTCTTGTAAGGAGACCACAATTGGAAGGTTAAGTAGGTCTTGGAAGCCACAGCCTAACAACCTAAACCACAGCTTTCTCTCCTCTTCAAAGGCATATATTCAAGCCCTCTGCCAATAAGCCACAATCCACATCATCTGCCATGGGCTGGAATGTCTCCCCTCACTTGTCCCCCTTGAAAACATACCTGAACTAGCCGTTTCCGAACTGCAGTTTCCAAAAAGAATCCATATGACTATGTCAGACTGCCTGTCTTTACTGAAGGTTCTACAAAATAAACAGCCCCTAGGAAACTCACTCCGCAAAAATGATTTTGTGCTGTTTTGTACTGCAAGTAGTTTAAACAATAAATGCATACAGGGGAATTCACATTGCTTAGATACTCACTTTCTTAAAAAAAAATGCAAAACAAAAATGAATGAAAAACCATTTTGACCTTTTAAAGATAAATGGAACATTTTTGCCTTAAAAAGACAACACAGAGATTCATCTTAAGGTTGAATTGTGGTCTGAAGCCTTTGGAAAGATCAAACAATTTTGTAACTGAAACGTCTCCGAACATAGTAAGACCTTTATCTAACTGACTCCTGAAATACGTCATTGGTAGACTTGGGCTACCATCAGCACACCAGCCAGACTTGCACCTGCTCTCACCACAAACAGGACGTTAACCACCACCAACACTGATATCAATCAAGTTAAAATAAAAGCTGCAAACATCAGACAGAGCTTCTATTTGTGGAAAAAATGTGTTACATAAAAGGGTCAGAAGACTAAAGAATAAAGAAACAGTTAGCCAAATGAATCTTCCATAAAAAAAAAAAACACAGAGCCTTTTCCTGTGGTATTTTTAATATGATTGAAAAATAGTTTGAGATATTATGCATCGTCACATTTATATGGATTAAAATATCAACAAAAACTTAATTGGACAAAGAGATTCTAAAGTGCAGGGGTCTTAAATGTGCATCGATTGCCAGGGGAAAAGTTTGGAGAGCTGCTACGTTGTGAGTTGGAAATTTGGCTGGAAATTATAATTTTTTGAGGTGATTTACAGGTTTATACGTAAAAGGACTGCAAATGGAAACTGCTAGGGTGTTTCCAACCTCTAAGCTAATCAGTCACAGCATCATGAGTTTGTGACACCTGGTTTTTGACAATGACTCTTCATTCGTGAATGGCATTCGTGAATTAGTGGTCAAAATGGACAGAGAAGTATTGCCTTACAGGGAGTCTGGACACTTACTAGCCGCAATTACCTTAATGTAAAAGTCTCGCAGAATTTGACCTTGATGATGGTCAAGATAGTGAGCTGGACACTGTGTCCTTCATGTCCATCTTCATGCGGTGGGTACACATGTGCACCTGTAATTATTTTCCTGGGGTTAGCCATTTTCTCCACACACTTTGTGATGTGTTAGCAAATGGTTACATGACACATCAGCTTTCACAATATTATATATAAAAAATGGTTTTGAGTACTTTGAGTACAGACAGTGGAGATCAGGAAGGATCTGTCCTTCAGGCAGGATGACCCTCAAATGCAGGTTTTCCTCTCTGTTTTATCTGAACTTATTGGACAGCACAAAATCGTAATGACAATTTAGAGAGCTAACGTTGGGGAGAGGAGGGCGTTATGAGCAGTCAATGTCTAAGGGAGTTAAAACTGGAATTTTCCAGAATCAGCACGCAGTGAGGATGTGATTTCTATCCAATTCGAGGTGCGAGAGGGTTTATTAATCTGGTGAGATTGAGGGTGCCCTGGTGGAGTGGACCAGGTTTGTGCTGGGGCTTTTGCAGGAGTCCAGCCAGAACGACCGTTACAAATGCGTGGAGTGGACAGCGGTGCTATTGCCAATGGGTGTGGCTGACCCATTATTAAAAAACTGTAAGCGATAGTGCAGGAGATGTCCAGACACTTGTTGTAAAGTCTTAGATTGGGGGTAGAGCTTGTTCAAACCAATAAAGTATACCACAGTGCCTTAATATGCAATACAGATATAAATCATAGTTCCTAGAATAAAGTATTGAACAGATACAGTGAAGGAAAAAAGTGTTTGATCCCCTATTGATCTTGTACTTTTGCCCACTGACACAGAAATGATCAGTGTATAATTTTAATGGTAGGTTTATTTGAACAGCGAGAGACAGAATAACAACAGAAAAAAATCCAGAAAAACGCATGTCAAAAATTTTATAAATTGATTTGCATTGTAATGAGTGAATAAGTATTCGACCCCTCTGCAAAACATGACTTACTACTTGGTGGCAAAACCCTTGTTGGCAATCAGAGGTCAGACATATCTTGTAGTTGGCCACCGGGTTTGCACACATCTCAGGAGGGGTTTTGTCCCACTGCTCTTTGCAGATCTTCTCCGAGTCATTAAGATTTTGAGGCTGCTGTTTGGCAACTCGAACCTTCAGCTCCCTCCACAGATTTTCTATGGGATTAAGGTCTGGAGACTGGCTAGGCCATTCCAGGACCTTAATGTGCTTCTTCTTGAGCCACTCCTTTGTTGCCTTGGCCGTGTGTTTTGGGTCATTGTCATGCTGGAATACCCATCCACGACCCATTTTCAATGCCCTGGCTGAGGGAAGGAGTTTCTCACCCAAGATTTGACATTACACGCTCCCGTCCATCGTCCCTTTGATGCGGTGAAGTTGTCCTGTCCCCTTAGCAGACAAACACCCCCAAAGCATAATGTTTCCACCTCCATGTTTGACGGTGGGGAAGAGCTCTATTTTGGTCTAATCTGACCACAACACTTTCACCCAGTTCTCCTCTGAATCATTCAGATGTTCATTGGCAGACTTCAGATGGGCCTGTACATGTGCTTTCTTGAGCAGGGGGACCTTGCGGGCGCTGCAGGATTTCAGTCCTTCACGGCGTAGTGTGTTACCAATTGTTTTCTTTGTGACTATGGTCCCAGCTGCCTTGAAATCATTGACAAGATCCTCATGTGTATTTCTGGGCTGATTCCTCACCATTCTCATGATCATTGCAACTCCACGAGGTGAGATTTTGCATGGATCCCCAGACTGAGGGAGATTAACAGTTGTTTGGTGTTTCTTCCATTTGCGAATAATCGTACCAGCTGTTGTCACCTTCTCACCAAGCTGCTTGGCGATGGTCTTGTAGCCCATTCCAACCTTGTGTAGGTCTACAATCTTGTCCCTGACATCCTTGGACAGCTCTTTGGTGTTGGCCATGGTGGAGAGTTTGGAATCTGATTGATTGATTTCTTCTGTGGACAGGTGTTTTTTATACAGGTAACAAGATGAGATTAGGAGCGCTTCCTAATCTCAGCTCTTTAACTGTATAAAAGACACCTGGGAGCCAGAAATCTTTCTGATGGAGAGGGGATGAAATACTTATTTTACTTTTATAATATTTCTGACATGCGGTTTTCTGGATTTTTTTTTGTTGTTATTCTGTCTCTTACTGTTCAAATAAACCTACCATTAAAATTATACACTTATCATTTCTTTGTCAGTGGGAAAACGTACAAAATCAGCAGGGGATCAAATACTTTTTCCCCTCACTGTACACAATAAAACAATAAGCAAATGTGGTTTACTTGTGTGATTACATAAATTTAAAATAATTTTGCTTTTGATTTTTTCAAAACAAATATTCTTTGAATTATTATATATTTCTAAATATAATTTATTGAATTGACTGTCCCTTTTCACTTCTAAAAGAAGTAATGAATGTCAGTGAACATTTAAAAGTGCTGGCTTATACCTGAAAAAGGAAACCAATAGGCTTCTTAGAGATTCTTTACTGCAGACAAGTGAATTAGAATGAGAACAGATGATCAGCAGAAGAGATCAGGATGTTCTTCACCAACATAGTACAGTACCTCCTCTTCTCAGCCAACTGCCTTCAAGACTTGTACTTCCAAGCAAGACATAGAGGCGAGCTAACACAGAGAGCCTTGGTACCTTTTAAGTCGTTGATCTCTTAGATTGTTTCTTCTTCGGGCCCCACATGGAACAACCTATCCTGATGAATCTGAGCAAAGAATCAGCGCTTAGGAAAAAGACAGTGATTGATGTCTGAGTGCTCTCCCTGATTTGCTGATTAAACCCATCAATCTATATGCAGAAGAGGTGTCTGATGCAAATAGAACCAATCAGGCCGAACAAAATGGTTTTGTCAGAATGTTATGGAAATAAGAGGTGAGCAAAAAGTTGATCCGGAAGAGTGGCACCGGGCTGGTATTGAGGCGCTCTAGATGTGCTATCTCCCAGATTACTGTGATTATACGTTTGTGTTCTTTACTGTCTTTTGCGAACACCAAATTATTCTATTATTACTTTTAATAAAATCTCTCTGTGACTAAAATTGTTTTAATACATCATTAAATAAATATTTTGTTGACAATATTTAGCAATCACGTTTTTTAGGGCTTTGCTACTATACAATATGTATTTAATGGTGCATAAATAATCATTTGACTGATTTGTTTGCTAGTATTGCATGTACTGTAATTAAAGAGATGCATTCGTCAAAATCATAAAGTCTGCATGAATTGCTTTCCTGTAAATCAGACTGTAAAGTAAAAGTTTTTTTTTTGGAACACTAAGTGATCTACAAGTTCTGATTCAATTGCACTCCTCTATGCAGATACTAAATATGGAACCTCACATCTTGGTGAGTGGTTGGTAGTTATTGCAAAAGTAAACACTGTAATATTGAATAAATTTGAACTTTTACTGAAATTTTGGCCGCGCATCCTGGCACTCTTTCGACTCTGAACTGAACCTCTTTTACTTATTTAATTTGGAGTCTAAATTAAATAATGAACATGCTCAAAGTGCAGACATTAATTAGAGAGTATTTACATCCAAATCAGGTGAACAGTGTAGGAATTACAGCACTATTTATATCTGGTCCCCCCTTTTATAAGGGCCAAAATAAATTCGACAATTGGCTACTCAGCTGTCTCAGCTGTTCCATGTCCAGTTGTATGTTATTCCCTCATTAGTTCAATTACAAGTAAGCAGATAATAGGTCTAGATTTGATTTAAAGTGTGGAATTTACATTTGGAATCGGTTGCTGTTAATCCCCCACATGAAGGCCAAAGAGCTGTAACTGCCAGTGAAGCAAGCCATCATTAGGCTGAGAAATCAAAACAAACCAATCCTAGAGATAGCAAAAACAGACACAGATAGCAGGTGTTGCCAAATCAATTATTTGGTAAATTTTTGGTAAACTCAGGAACACCAAAAGTCCAGGAAGACCACGGAAAACAACTCTGGATGACAGAAGAATTTGTTCCCCTTTGCAGCATTTGGTCGGATCAAGAACACCCACCAGGAGGTAGGTGTGTTTCAACGATCCAGAGAAGCCTTCACCAGAGTAAATAAAGAGGGTTTACCACAAGATGTAAACCATTGGTAAGCCCCCAAAACAGGAAAACCAGATGAGTTTGCAAAAAAATAAAACAGTACAGTTCAGGAACAACATCCTAGGGACAGATGAGACAAAGATCAACTTGTACCAGAATAATGGGAAGAGAAGAGCATGGAAAACGGAAGGAACTGCTCATGATCTGAAACATGTGCATGTATAACTGCTAATTGAACTGGTTCCCTGGTATTTATTGATGATGTACCTGCTGACAAAAGTAGCAGGATGAATTCTGAAGTGTTTAGGGCTATGTTATCTGCTCCGATTTAGCCAAATTCTTCAAAACTCATTGGACAGTGTTTCAAAGTGCATACTGTGAAAACAACCCTAGGCTTTTTAAGGCAAAGTAGTGGAATGTTCTGCAACGGCCAATTCAAACACCTGGCCTGAATCCAATTGAGCATGCATTTTAATTGCTGAAGGCAAAACTGAAGGGAAAACACCCCAAGAACAAGCAGGAACTAAAGGCAGTACAGGTCTGGCAGAGCATCACCACAGAAGAAACTTTGCATCTGGTGATATCTATGGATTCCAGACTTCAGGGAGTCATTTCCTGCAAATGATTTGCAACCAAGTATTGAAACTCACAGTGTAATTTATGATTATGTTAGTTATGTTACTTTTGGCCCCTTAAAAAGGTGGAGACCAAATATTTAAAAAGTACTGTAATTCCTACACTGTTCACCCGATTTGGATGTAAATAACCTAAAAATTTAAGCTGAAAGTCTGCACTTTCATTTAATTTATCCAAGATGTTGTGGTACACAGCTTAATAATAATAACTTTGTCAATGTCCAAATATTTATGCACATGCATGGCTGTAGGTAAGAGTGCATAATGTATGATTGGACCTATTACGGGAACCAATGAGTAAACACCAAACAGAGTAAACAATGGCTCACTTTGACACTGGTTGCACAATGTTTTAAATAGTTTTAGGTATTACTAATAAAAAATAATAAAACTGACTGTTTCAATGTTCGTTGCAATTTACTAATTGAATTTAGTTACGAAAACGAAGGTAGGAATCATTTCAAACTCTGGGAAGGATTACATGAGCCGCAGGCTTTCTCAGGCACACAAAGCCACGAAGGGCTAACTAGCAAAACTAATTATATTATGCAGTTACAAGACAAGTCTCTCACAAAATATCTAACGGCTAAACGCAGTACAAATGGACGCCTGAAATTATGTGACTATTATATGATTGATGACGCACGGTGTCAGACACAGACTCATGATATTTGGTATAAATGCTCAGAATTCTAGGTTATGGGGGGGAATAACCTATTAGTGATGGCACATATTTGAAAGGGAACTGCGATTTCAGAGTGTAGCAAGATTTTTTCTGCATGTAAAACACATAATTCTATGTTAATGCAACCTCTGTTATAAATATGATTTATGAGTATTGTTGTTGATACAAACTGATTCAGAAACATGGTTGTCACATATTTTTTTTTAAACCACGATACAATATCGATAAATGTATCAATATGAAAAACATCACAGAGTATCATGTGTATTGACACACTCCTACTTTTTTTGGGGAGGATTTATAGGGCATAGGAAGGAATGGCCAGTGAGCTGCACAAACATGCTTCAAATAAACACTTTCAAAATCATCACAAAAACCATTCTGTTATCATAACTGAAATATAATAACCACCTGTTCTGAAGATCAGCTGCTTTCATATAGTTATAGTACATCTTAAAATCATAATTCTCCTGAAGTGCTCCACACATCCATTTTATTACTCTCTGCCTGTGGGTGACAGCGATCCCTGGCCACTCCACAAAGCATGGCACACTCATCCTCCCTCAAGCTAATTCTGATTTGAATCAGTTTAATTAAGTAACAAATTCCGTTGGCATAGTAACAACCCAGCCAATGTATCATGGAAATTGGTCTGTTAGACTGACAAGTCGCTAGGCAACAGCCAATGACAATGTGAAGACAGCCAATGACAAACTGGATAGAATCCAGATGTTATAATGTGCTGTGAATTTGACTGGCATCCACATGTGAGAGGTAGAGCGGGAGTTGGTAGAAGAGAAGGTACCCCAGGACACAGTATGTGGACAGTGGGAAACAGCAGAAAACCAGTAATCTGCCTTTTGACACAAATCAGTCTGCCCTAAAATGATGCAGAAGTCCAGCCAAAATATGGTCTTGTTAAACAAGAAATACTTTAAATTAAACATATTCATTATATTTAAATTATAAGAATCAATTTTCTGTCACACTAACTGCTATCTTCCTTAAAATAATGCCTGGGATGCATTTGTTTCTGCTCTTTAATGTCCATGTAATTCATACTTCTTATAAGTAGTCAAAAAACCCTAAAAGGCATGACTGAAGGCAACTTTGAAAGTTAGCCTTGAGCTTCAAGGAAGAGGCGAGTACAGAAATGCAGATGCATAGATGAATAGGTGACTGCACATTATAAAGTTAATGTTTCTGCTCTCAAGATCTTGGAACGTTCATCCAGCTGCAACATGATGCATCTGTGAATGAGCATTTGAGATTTTCATCATGACACCAATTGGTTTGATTTCCCCAATTCTATAATAATAATAATAATAATAATAATAATAATAATAATAATAATAATAATAATTATAATTAATTATACACAAATGCCTTGAAAGTTATAATAAACAAAGAAAGAAGACAGGAAAGAAAGGAGACAGTAGTCATCTGGAAAATGTTCACTATAGGTGGGATAAGACTGTCACTCTAATGCTTTTATAAGACTCTGATGAGTTCTGAAATAAATATGCAGAAGCACCACCAAGGAAAAAAGGCAATCAAGGGGAGCCACATCTCTGGCTGGACTATAAATCTCTGTCTGTTTCAATTGCAGGTCTGGCTGAAATGGTGTAAAATTCGAGCAGGGATGTCATCAATTTCTGTTAGCTCCTCTGTCTGTCTTTGTGTCGACGGTTTCTGTGATGGATTGATTTTGTCTCTTATGCTCAGTTCACAGTATGTTAACATGGAAAGGCAGAGTTGGGTGGTGGAGAAAGTATTATTGGAGTCCTAGATGTGACCCTACTCTCTCTTGTGTGTCTCTCTCTCTGCTGTGATGGGCAAGCTGAGGCCTGGGAGAAAGTGCCTGTGAAAAATGATCAAGTAAATAGGGATTTCAAGGGAAAATCTTAAGCAATCCTGACAGAGAAATGGTGATTGTTTCTTTCATGAGATTCACAAAAAAGCTGGTCAATAAAAAACTAAAAAGTATTACATTTTGCTTTTCAGGTGCTTTTAGAATTATAATCTTTATCCTCTAACATGGCTGGAATACATGGTTAACTGCCATTCCCATCTGCACAACAGCATTAACCACTTTTGAATTAGACCGTGCAATGTATTGGTCACAATTATATTACCATAACCACAAGGTCACCTCTTGCCCTCAGTAGTAAGACCGAGTAACACAGTTACATAGTATTTACCACCAGTCACAAATTTCATATTGGTTCAATTTCTTGTTTGGCTCATACCTTGGTGGATGGTGGTCCAGTTGGCTGTAGAAGTTATTCAGTTGCAATGGCAAATAATTAGAGGGTGTATGAAATGCCATCAGACAGCTGAGATATGCTCTGTCAAATCTGCATGTTCCATATCCATGTTCAAGTTTTTTTCAGATTTTTGTGAATCCACTCAAATGCCTCTATTCATGAAGAAAACTGAATTAAATTGATGACTTCCTATTCAATAAAAACCAGCTATCCTTATGTTGTCTTCATTTTTATTGAATAATAAGTGATAATATCAAATGTAAACAAGAATTTAGTGTTTTATTTCTGGTTGGCCCATTACAAAAAATGTTACCATTTGTTGATAAAAAGTAAGTACAAAAATAAGCTTGGCAGTTCTGTTAATAGTGCATGTACACACACGCCCATAACTACACAGGATCCCAAAGGGATCCCAATATTAAGCCTCACTTCTGTTTTGCCACTTACTGTTAATAAACCTGCTCCTATAAAATATAAAATAATTTGTAAAGAAAGAGGTCCTGGTGCCATAGAGTACACTGTAGCTGGAATCAAATCAACACTTTAAATACACATGCTCTGTATTTAGACAGGACAATTTATATACCCTTGATTATGTTGTGAAGATTGTATTGGTTAAGGTGTCAGCCTCATAACCAAAAGTTTTCCAGCATATGACCGTTGTATGAAAGGTGCAAGCATCACTTCTGTATATATTCAGCTGTATAAAAGTAAAGTTAGATTATTAACAGAAAATCTGATTCTACCAGTGTTTTACTGGAAAGCAGAAAGAATAAAGGCAATGCTCAAAAATGTTTATTTAGTGTATTTAGTTTCTTGATGCATTAATAAAATAAAACAGCAGTGCCGTAATCTGAAGCCTTTCATTTTTAGGCAAACATAGCATACATAATATGAAAGTTTACAAGGGACAGCCCGTAATACAATACAAGGCAAACCGTTAGCCAAACACAGACTTGCAGGTGTCCAGACATCCTATACACAGCATTTGTTATTTGGGTGTTCGGAAAATCCAAGCACTGGGGACGTGGCATATGTTCATCACCTTTTGTGAAATGGGTAATCCTATTATGCTACACTACCTTATTCAGTACATTTGTGGATGGAGGATTCCTAAGCTTTCTCTCGCTCTCTTTCCCCTTGGCTGTGTTTCTGTTTTTAATAAATGTCTGGGCTAGGAGCAGAGCCCTGCACACATTTTTCACAGACGGCTGATGTGCAGGTTCCTGACTGAACCTCTTTGTGTTGAAAAATGACTGGGGGAGCAGGTGGGGAGGAGTCCAGACTAGCAGTTAAACAGAGGATAAAAGTTAAGAACGGGGCTCCCAAAGATTTGTGATGGTTCAGATAGATGCCTCATGTCATTCAGAAACACCCTGGCTTAGAAACACATTTGGGGTTAATTAACTGGGAGTGTATATATATTTGGCATAATGATAAGGGCTGAGTATAAATCTGGAAATCTGTGGTTTATGATTCCTTTTTTCCAGGCGGTGTTGCCAGCTGAATGTTGGAATTTATGGTGTGTACCAAACTAAACACAAAGCAAGGGGATGCACAAGATAAAGGGGAGCGTGATCTATGAAGGTTGTTCCAGTAGAGTTGCAGTACAATGATACAATGAGGATAACTTCCCTTAGTCAAACATGTTCAAGGAATACTAACACATTCATTTAATTCAGGAGTTCAGATCATATTATTAAATTCAAGTTATAATAGTGTTGTTCTGATTTTTGATCGTTAATGGACAGACATGCCATGATCAGAGGTCTGATTGCTCGTCAGGCCAGGGTTTAACTGGATTAGGGGTGATAAAGTCTGCAGCTTTATATCTGGATCCTTCTCTGTCCTTCTCCTTCCTACAACAGTCCATTCCCAATGCCCATTAGGTGATAAATCCTGGCAGATCGTTTGTTTGGTAAATGAAACAGATGTCTTTTTAGAATTGTTTTTTTTTTAAGTATGTCCCTGGGAGAGTCTCCTCTGTGTGTCTGGGGGGTCATGTGGCCACTCGAGAGGTAGTTGGAGGGAAGAAAAATAGCAAGGCCCAGTAAGTGTCTGGGGACCGCAAACATCATTCACATCAACCATAATCATCAAGGCGATGCTCCAATGCTTCCGTAATTTACATAATACCATCCTGACACTTTTACTCAAGCCATCCATCATGGCCAGGATGAGGCCTTGCCGTTTCTGTCTCTTTTCTCCCCCTGATTGTGTCTTGTGTTTATCTGCCCAAGCACACAAGATTGATTCCTCACGGCCTCTCTCCCTTATGTTCGGCAGATATGAATTTTCACAAAATGATAAAGCACCGAGCCAGCTAATAATGAGCAGAAAACACACATTCAGAAGGACTCTGTTTTTGTCTGTCTTCGTTTGGGTTATGTGAGGAAACAAATGTCAGGTTAAGGAACTGAAGATTCTCTGAGCATAGTTCAATTAAAATGCAATTTTTTTTCTTTCAGCTCTTTATACTTTCATCATTATGTCAGGGATTTGTTTGCAAAGAAAATTAAAATAGATTTTTTTTAAATATGTGATTGACATTATTCATAATTGTTTTATTAGCAATATAGAAAATGATGCTGCATTTTAAAATAAATGCATTACAAAATAAATTGATCGGCCATACGTAAATTGTTTAAATTGTTTAAATTCATAGCAGGGACACTATGGGCTCTACTGACTGTGTTTAGCCAATACTTTGAGGACGTTAGTTTCTACCATGGGAAAGTACAAATAAGTTTTTGTAATAAAAGCAGAGAGAACCCCTAAAGTCACGTAATAAGACATTCATGCTGGGTTTTTTCCTCGATACTACATAGATTTTTTGCTCAACCAAGACTACTGCCACGCATGCTGGTCTCTTTCTGGTGGTCAACTGGAGGACTTTACTGGGCTGCAAAACACAGCAAACTACCCACCACTATACAATGCAAAAATGCCTGTGCAAATTCAAGACAACTTCTATTATGTTCCTCTGGGTCGGACCGCCCTCCACTTGACCCAGCCAGATTACCTGACAAGGCCCACACCCGACTAAATTTAGCAGGGACATGGGCAAGGACACAAAACATTTCATAACAGAATTATAAGAAAATTATAAGATAGCTGATAACTGACAGGCCAGGCACACAAGTAAAACATAACAAAGGGAATGTCACACCAGATCACACTGGACACACAGACAGGCCGAGCACACTAGTAAAAAAATAAAATAAAAGGAGGTCACATAAGAACACACCTGTTTTTATATGGAAAATCAGTCAATATTTTTACACATGACAGGGAAACAAATTCAAAGATTAGTTCTGAATACTTTACTTAATGTAAAAAGACAGAAGATAAATAATTCCTGTGAAAACAATGTACCATGCATATACTTGGATGTTATTAAAATAATTTTTATTTTGGAATCATGGATCCAACATTTTGACCAACATTAAGTATGCTGGCTGCAAAACATTTTATTTTTCATTTTATTTTTTTACTTTTTAAATAACATTTGCATGTTACGTTCTTTGAATGATACCCAGAGGAAATGCTAAAGCTCTAATTAAATGGTTATTGCTGATAAACTAAGCTCCAATTAGTTAATGTTGATAGCCTAGTAAGTAATCAGTAAGCTGGTTAAATCTGAATTTATGTGTTTACAGTTTACATTGTTGCCTAAAAGTTAATACCGTTTGTATAATTTTTTGTTGTTTGATATTTAAGACCACTATGGGTGTAGACAACTAGCCAAGACCTCAAAGGTTATATTGTAAGAAAATGCTTCCTAAAAGATTGTACTGTAATAATTACATTTCATAGCAGCATACGCTGTGAAAAAACACGTAACTCGTAACAGATGTCTTTGTAACAAAGACGTTTTCTAAAAGGTCGCATTATATCAAACACGCTCAATAACAGGCCACATTATAATAAATAAAAAAAACACTCCTCCTACCACAAATGTACACATACTCCTGCTAAACGCACCAGATGAAAATTCTGCCACAAAAAGCAAAAGCAAATACATACAAATGTAAGAGCACCCACTTGCCACATGGACCCCTAGACTAGCAATGAAAAACATACACATGAACACAAATTTCTGAGCTCATTCCTCATATTTCACCTGCTTCTCTATATCTTATGTATTATGAATAAGCATAGAAAAATATACAGCTTCCTTGCATTTTTTGGCAGCTGCAGTCCTCAAAGTTTCCTATAAGATAACAAAAAACTATTAGCTGCTGTCAAACTCAGAAGAAAGAGAGATTATTTTTTTTATTGAAATAAGATTAAACTGATAACTTTGACAGCGGCTTTCACCTGATAAAATATTTCAGCTCATAAGCATGGTGTGGGCATAGGGATTAAAGATGGAGGAACAGGAAGAGGGAGAGAGGAAGAAATTCATCATATATAATAAAACAAAAGGTGTCTGGGGAAATAACATTGATATTAAAATTAGAATAAGACACAATCTATCTGAAAAATGCAGATTTAAGAATTTAAATAATGGTAGGAATAAAGTCCAAATTTAAAGATATAATTTCAGGACTAACACAAAACTTGTGTTGCGTTGGTAGAATACTGATATTGGGCTCTCTGTGTAGCTGAGTGTAGTAGTCAACAGACGTCCCTATATCCAAGAGCATGAAATATATATTTGTGAACGTTCATGTTAAATAAGCAAAAAAAAATACTCAAATTAAGTTATAATTTACAAACCATCCAGATTTCCTGGTCAGCTAACTTTAGAATAAATTAAAATACAAACCTGTTGTATTAAATAATTATATATTTTTAATATTAAAAAAATTAATATTTAATTTTTAAAATAGGATTTTCCAAGACGTACCTTATTTTAACAGATTGTGTCTCATTTGTAAAGGTAGGTTACATAGGAATCGCTATTCCATTTTCAGTCATTAATGAATGGTATCAGTCTCTGTATTGTAAATCTCATTTGGTCAGTTTGGTTTGCAAATGATTCAATGGATAGCTGTTGTGCTCAAGTAAGTGACTACCTACATTTCAGAATTTATTATTTTTAAAGGTCGACCATCTAGTGGCAACAGAGTAAATAATATAAGTAGAGTAGAAAATATGAGTAGAAAAGTGGGTGGCATTGGACGAAACTAGTCATATTTCCTCACCCTCCCTGTGTTTGGGACCAGGATTCATAGCGCTGAGTCTAGATGCATTAGTACAAATAGCGATTTAAAATTGGCACTTTAGTGGACAGGTCAGGAGTTATTGATGGGATTGACTACGTGATGACATAGATTCTTTTATTTTAATTGAATTAATACCTATTCTACCTATTGTGTGATTCAATATTACCAAGTGCACCATCAGTAGAGCCCACAATTATTCAGATAATACACAAACCACAATAGATAAATACAAAATATTTATAGGAAAAATGCAATTATTAGAAATTAGTAATGGAACACTGGCAATAATAAATATGATAATTAGTGGTCTCTCAAATGGCTCTGTTGGTAAACATACTGCTCTGCAAGGTATGGTAGAGCTGTGTTGCATGACAGGCAGAGCGCGGGCTAAACTGTGTGGGTAGGAATCAACACTTTTCTCAGCCCATTTGCTAACCAGCGGTTTCTAACGACTTTCCAGGCACCTGCAGGCTGGCAGTGCCTACAGTGGGGAGAACAAGTATTTGATACACTGCCGTTTTCCCACTTACAAAGCATGTAGAGGTCTGTAATTTTTATCATAGGGACACTTCAACTGTGAGAGACGGAATCTA
>JAOYSI010000012.1:884811-911018 GCA_025775065.1 Hiodon alosoides | reverse complement strand
TCTCTCTCTCTCTCTCTCTCTCTCTCTCTCACTCTCTCTCTCTCTCTCTCTCTCTCTCTCTCTCTCTCTCTCTCTCAAATCCGTTTAAAACGTTGACATCCGGGAACATTTTATAATAGTCAGATCAGAAACACTCCCCTCAGTTTACTCTACCTTTTGTTCTACATTTAGAAGAAGTTCGGAAATCACCAAGGATGATGTAAGATAATACGTATAAGACAGTAACGTTGCATCACGGGGAAAAAAACCCACTGAAGAAATCCACTGTTAGTTAGTTTTTAAAGGTCGTGAGCATTATATCTGTACGTAGGCTCTTAACTATCGCTAACTAATCGTGTCGTTGGTTTTGATCTCTTGGGGGGCGTGTCCTTTAAAGTCCCTATCATGAATGTTCAATACCAGCCAAAAGTTTAATCCTGAAAATTAATTTTGACTTTGAATACTGTTATGATTTTTGTGAAGAAATTCAGAAATGCCAGGAGAGAATCCCCAATCATCGATGGCAGGAGTTTCACCCTCAGATTAGTTAGAGGTGCAACAGAAATTGAGAAGGTGTGTTTTGTGGCCCTAGAGGACAGGGATTCCCCACCGTGCTTAAAATAATCCTCTCGACAAGAGCCAGACTCCCAAAGAATTAACCCCCTACAGAGTAAATACCCAGAGTAAAAGAGACAAAAGAAAGTTTTTCTTTTACAAACTATATGGCATGGATGTATGACTTAGCTTAGATCGTCCAGCGAGGGCAGTAAAATTTAACAAAAAATTAGAATGTGTGAGGAAATGATCAGAACTGGAGAATGTATGAGGAATTGATCAGAACTGGAGAATGTGTGAGGAAATGATCAGAAAGGGAGTGCCGGGGGGGTCTTAGAAAATGCAGAAAATGAATTTCACTGTTGGTTGTCACCGCTAAATTTAACTGAAAGTGCAGTTGCAATTTGCAATTGCTTGATATAACTTGGAGTGGCGTTTGATAGAGCTTGTATGTGGATTTCTGCCACTAATTATCTCACTGTGTTTTCATACCACAGAGCTTTCACACTTTTATGCAAACAAACAATTACTTGGAAAACTGAAGTGAATGGACTGTCTTAGATAGCTATAGATAAATAGATTTTGCCATGGTTATACATGGTTATACATGGTTATACATATCTGACCTTAATCTCTCCCTTGCAAAGCCTCCATTGTATTAGTGGATTGATAATACCTCCTCATACACTGGCCTCTGGTATATTCATATTTTAAAATATATTTAGATATTTATATTTATTTATATATTTATGTGCTATAGTGCTATAGAATGGCTAGTGTTTGTAAAAACACAAATGACTTGATTGTCTTGTTCTCCTTATATCTGATTACACATTGAACATCCCTCAAATACAGTTACTCTGGATGCCAGGAGGACGCCAAGTTTGGAAGCAAAGGTGTTTCCATTAGTTGTGTGACTTCAGAAATCTCCATGCATTTAGGGACTGAACAACAGACTTCGTTAATTGCTGCTGCCGCCCCTAGTGCAAGGGTCTGGATTCAGCACTCAAACACCTGTGTCCAACTGTGCCCCAGTCGAGATTCAGCATTCATACACCTGAAGGTGGCTGTGGCCCAGTCACAATTCATCATTCGAACACCTGTGTCCTGCTGTGTCCCAGTCACAATTCGTCATTCAAACACCTGTGTCCAACTGTGCCCCAGTCGAGATTCATCATTCATACACCGGAAGGTGGCTGTGGCCCAGTCACAATTCGTCATTCAAACACCTGTGTCCTGCTGTGTCCCAGTCACAATTCGTCATTCAAACACCTGTGTCCAGCTGTGGCCCAGTCACTATTCTGCATTCAAACACCTGTGTCCAGCTGTGCCCCAGTCGAGATTCATCATTCATACACCGGAAGGTGGCTGTGGCCCAGTTACAATTCATCATTCACACACCTCTATCCAGCTGTGGCTCAGTCACGATTCAGCAGTCTCACATCTGTTGGCGGCACATTTGTGTGATGAAAATTATCTCCAAGTATTTCACATTATTTATATTGACAAAACTTATAATTATGAAGATTTTCTAGCTTCAGAAACCACTGCAATAATTCAGAGGAATTTGTATTGTTTCTTCATGTTAGTATTCTGATATCCTGATAATGTCAGTTCATCAACTTACTACCACTCTAATCTAATATAACTGCTAATAATATACCGTCAAATCTTCCCTTTTCTTTTATGGTGGCTTTGCAGGACAACTAGAAGTCAGGGAGACAAATAGAAATGGCTTATAGAGAAGGTCATCCATCCATTTCATGGTTACATTGGTGAAGTCAGACACTAGCAAGAGACTAAACAGCTGCACAGCAGGGTCAAGCTTGGCAGGAGCGCAAAGGGAAGATTATGTTTCATCATTTAGAACAGCGTCGCTCTGGTTTAGTGCATGGTGCCAAGGGAGTCCTGTTGTGCTGATGGAAATTGCCATTTTTTGAATATTGCAACTTACCTCTGTTGCAAAGAGGTAAGTAGGGAACATAGGATTCTTTTAACCCTGCCTTTCGTGCCTAATGAGTATTGTTTTTCCTTATTCCAAAGGCAGCACAATAATTACAATAATGCAATTTATTCAACGCTTGCAGTCAGAAATAATTTTCGTTATAAAATGTGTTTTACTTAAAGCCAGTGTTAGGTCTTTCACCCTTAGATTGAAGTAATACACACTGTCTGGAAATGGTATTGCCACTAATGGGACAGTTTTATAATGGAGTTTAATGGGCCAAGGAAGCTGTCACATAAACCAGTCCCCCCTGAGATGTTTGGTACAGACAGTAGAAAATGACCGCTGCTCTTAAAATATCAACAATTAAAGTAAGAGAAGGTCAGACTTCCATTAAAACTCGTTAGATGGGTAACGAGAGTTCTTGGAGCCAAATGCTGTCCAGCCTGAAGAAATGGACTGGGACAACACCATTTTCAGCATTTTCTTCGGATGTGTCATTGGTCAGGCTGTGAATCTGAAAGAAAATAAATGCCAAATATCATTCCACAGAAGTGAGAGAAAGTAATACAAATGCATAAGTAGGATAGGGGTTCACAATAATAAGCCAAGGGTTTGGATATCCCAGTGAGTACAGTTAGTACATAATCAAGGAAGGGGAAGCAGCATCGCACCACCCAGTCACTGCCAAGAACAGACCGTCCCTTCAAACTCAGCACTAAAACAAAAAGTGGACTTGTGACAGAAGCCACAGAGAGGCCGATAATAAGTAATGGTGCCCAGGTCAACCATATCAAGAGCACTGCATAACACTGGCCTGTTTGGGAGGGTTGCGTGAAAGCTGTTACTCAAATTGTAGCATCTAAAAACACGTCTAGAGTTTGCCAGAAAGCATGACAGTGAGAAGGTTTTGTGGTTAAATAAGACCAAGCTTGAGCTAAAAAAAAGGCCAAAACTCAACAAGCTTTGTGTAACGCCGACCTAACTGTGCCCGTGCCTCATCTACTGGGACTGGGCATCTTGTTAGAATCAAAGGAAGGATTGACGATCCCAAGCACACAGCCAAAGTAACACTGAAGTGGCCCAAAAACTAAAAGATTTATGTCCTACAGTGCCACAGTCAAAGTCCTGATCTCACAAGCGTCATCCAAGCAACGTGAACAACCTGGATCAAATCTGCCAAAATGTATGAGGAAAAATTACTCAGTACAAAGCTTATCCCAAAAGACTTAAAGCTGCTAATGCAGCAAAAGGTGGTTCTACCAAATATTTCTGTGTGGGGGTTGAATAATTATTCAATAATTAACATATTTTCTGTTATTTATTTGTCATATAAATATTTCCCAATATAAAATAATTGATTTAGAATTTTAGCATTTAAAAATAAATGATTAGAATGAAATCTCAATATGCCATTTATAATCCAGTAGTATGAGCAAATAGGTTAGGGGTATGAATACTTTTGCAGGGTACTATGTTTTGATTATGTATTAGTAAAGCGTTTTTCTATTTGTAAAGTATTTGATTGTTTCGAAATGTAAGCAGCTGAGTACTCAATTGCAAAACTTCAGCTGTGTCGTTTGCTAATGAAAGCAAAGATTTTAATTGTGTCAAAATAATGTTATTGGCGGCCTTCCGAATGGCTCAGTCTGCAAATGCCTCCCTCCCCCAGGCGCAGACAGACCCCTATGAGCCAGAGTTTGCTGTTTCAACAGGGAGCACAGCGGTGGTACACATTTGGCAGAGCGGCAACCAGGATGGGGTGGGTGGAAATCAGCAGGGTGTCTCTCTTATTAGCACAATTAACAAACCCGAATTGCAGTGAAACGACTGAAAATAACGAGAAACTATTAAAAATAATTGGCAATTCCAAATAAAAAATTTTAAAAAGCAATGGTATTGTTAATGAAGTTCATTGCCAAAAATACAGAGAAACAACAAAAGCTTACAATGCTTTTTTTAGACCCACACAATCACTGCGGTTCGAGTAGGGGCCCCCGCAACCCAAATTCCAACATCAAAATGAGATAAACAGGTTGCCATGAGAGCAGTTCCCCCCATCACAGTTTTGTCAGGCTAACTTTAAGGTGTGGGCAAGGAGATTGACCCTGGGCAGAGCGAGGGAGAGAGGTAGAGGCAGCACACACACAAGAAGGGTCTAGTGAAACTCCACAAGCAGCTCATAAAGCACCAATAATAGGCCCGGTAATCTACTGCGTGTGTCGCGTCCCACAAAAACACGATATGCATGTTCCAACCTGAAAATTATTACAGGACTGTATTGTTAAACTGCTGACATTTTTGTGCCTTTGATCCCGCTCTTCGAGAACCATAATAAACCTGCCCAATGACAGACCTCCTAGCACAGGGGCATCTCTGCGTTTGTGGAGTAAAAAAGCATCCAGAGAGCAATAAAGAACTGGACAGGTTTAGATAATTCAGTTTAGAACTCTATACTCATTGATTGATGTTAGTTTATAATGGCAGGGAAGGACCAAACAAAACGTTCCCCTGGCAGAACCTTTGTATTTATTCACATTTCTTAACAGCAATCTAACACTTAGAAGTTAAAATATACTTTTCAATCCGTTCCCAGACTAAGAACAGCAAAACTGAAAGTGTTACTATCCCCTTTGTTCACAGAATTTAAAATAGGCCTGCTGCAATTATCAATACTGACTTGTCATGTCTTCTGCTTTGTGTCTGTTATTCCCCAACAACCCTAATATAACAGTTTTATATAACAATGTAACAACCACAATAAGTCAAAACAAGGCAAGGACACTGAAAACAAATCAAACCTGGATGTAAGCCCTCACCTGTGACAGACAACCAGGCCACAAGATGTTAGCTGTAACCAGGTTAGATCACACATACCAACAACCCTCCAATTTTATTCCAATATTAAGTACAGATGAATATATAAATGTGAAACGTATTTTCCTAAAAGCCGGTGTTAAGTAATTTGCTCCTGGAATTGTAGATAAGTACAAATAATTGAGAATAATGCTGGAAAAGAAAAGGCTTGTGCTAGAAAGGCTACTAGAAAATCTAATATGACATATTATGTTAAGTATAAACCATATATAAATTGTACATGTATATATATGTGTGTGTGTGTACATTTTTAAATGTAGCAGGTTCGATTTTTCAGTTTTAATACATTTTTTAAATTTTCCTAAATTGGGTTCTGTAAATGTAATGGCAAAATGCACTCATTTTTGTGGGTACTCATTCACATTTATGACTTTGTATCAGCCTGTTACCGTACATGGTTCTGACCCGTTCTGTCCTCCAGACAGCTTGTGAACTTGGCGTGGCCTTTGTGAGGTAAGTAATGTATCTCTAAAGATACAGTTTGTGCAGTCGTAATGGCCCAATTAATGGCACTTAACACTGTGGGGCCATTAATCACCCTCGGCTGACTAGAGTGACTGACCTTCCGACATTCGCCAGTGGAAAGTCGGAAAATTACCTAATGAACAAAAACATAGCGAAAAGTTAAATAGCAATTATTCTCTTCTCCGGGTTGCAATTAAATGGACTTTAATTACAATACAATCAACCAACAAGGGGCACAACATAAAACACAAAGAAATGGTGCCAAGGATCAAAACTTTGTCTCTGCTCACCTTATTAAACACCGTGTGGACATCTCTCTATTTCACGTAATACTTCTAATATAATGACACATTCTGTCTGATTAATACCAGGCTAATTCGGATGGGCTAGTGTTTCCCTTTTGTTGAACTGTATAATTATTATGAATTACTTGCTGATGGATCTTCTACCTGTATTATTGTTACTGCATGTAATTATCTCTAATAATCACAAAAAATGCATATTTTGCAAATGCATATGAATAGCTTGCAGAAACCAAAACGAGATTTCAAGTGATTAACTCTGTTATTACAGACCTCTTGTTTGATTATTCTTAAAGAAGGCTTGAGTAATTTAAAAAACAAAACCAAAAAAAAACCCTAACTGCAGTGGCCAACCTTCCCGCCCACATATCACCATATGGGGACTCCAGCTCGAGGCTCCTGTGCTAACCATAGATATTAAGCCTTTGAAATATTATTAAAGGATTACATCCTAGTGATTTTCAGCAAGATTACCCGGGGGACACATTACAAATAACAATACAGGGATGAAATTAAACATGGCTGTGTTCTAAATAAAAAAGAGACCCAGCCCTTCAATGGGATAGAGTTTTATTGGTATTAAGCAGTAAAATGATAGAGACCAAGGCACCACACTTACCTGCTGCTTCAGAGTAGCACAAGTCCCTGAATTACCTGATGTACAAACTTACCGGCTCCCTTGGGGAAGAGCCCTGCTGGAACGGGCCAGGTGCTATAAACAAACACCTATCACGCTGTGTTTCTGGCCTTTCTGTTTGTTGGGTGTGCAGGAGAAGTAACTCAAGTGACTAAGCTCAGTTTGGAGTGTCTGTGCTACTAGCCATGTCAACGTCCAATAATTCAAGCACCATTATCCTGGGCTTGTGAAAGCTGATTTGCATGAAAACATTTGCAGTAGTTAACTACACATTGCTATAATTTTCATCAGTGGTGTTTAGATATTACATTTTGATGTAATCACAATTTGATGCGTACCTAAAGTATTTTACAATAAACAGCAAATTTGTTTGTCTTGGTGGCTTTTCCAAATTTCTAATAAACATTATAAGCTTTGGTACCAATAAAACTTGTATAAGACAAATTCCTTCACTGTGACATCATTCAGTTCTAGTACTTTATAACTAGGTTCAAGAACAAGTATGTTTTCTGAATTCAACATAGTCAACCTAAAACTATACTATTTCAGTTAATGTGAATTTATGAATTGTTAGAATGACCTCAACATTAGTCAGAGAACATAAACATAGTCCCGTTAAGACTACAGCGATTCTGAAAATGATTATTTTAAAAAAACACCGCAACTTTTTTTCATTACTTTCTTTACTTACACAATTTCACAACATACATGATTGATGTTTCCATAGTATAAGTTCTATTGAATTCCAGTCAATGTATATTTGCTAAATATTTGTTTTTTATTTTAACTGAGGTAACGAGCCAAGATCCCATGGCCAAGAGCTGTTATCAGCAATCCATACAAGTGTCGTCATGGTAATTGCAAAAATCCAGACATGCAGCCGTTGGCTTTCCTATTTGCTGACAGAGGACTACCAAACCTTACAGAGTGTTAGCATATAAAAAAAGAGTCTTTCTTGCGCCTTACTCAGAATTTTCATTGCTGCTGGGACTAATAAAGTTTATTGGCTGCACCAAGCCTCCCTGCCGTTCCCTGAAAGAAATAAAGAAAAGGAGCATGAATGCATACAACTGGAATTGATATATGTTCACATTGGAGTATATGTATATTATATACAAATACCTATTTAGCGGTGGGTACCAGTGTGAGTTATTCAGTGGAATACTAGTAATTGTTATGTTCACAGGATTTTAAACTATTGCTCTAGTGCAAAATTAACCAAAAATGTCTAAAAATGATCTAATTTTACAGTTGAAATGAAAATGACGTAATTGAATCTATATTTATAATAAATTTGAAAAAATATTTAATGCATAGCGCCTCGTCACCATGAATCCAGCCACCACAGGGTGGAGGGGGAAGTTCGACTCCTGTCCCCTTAAAGCCACCCGGAACAAGAGGTTCAGTGCAAAATGGAGGAGAGGCATTTCCCTCTTGACTGTCTTGCAACACTGCACAAGTCCCTAGGTAGGCAACAGGAGAGGCTAGGAAGAAACTAGCTCCCAGTTTCTATATGTCGAACTAACCGTATAAAGAAACAGTGACCACAGTTAGAGATACAGTGACTCCATTTATAACACTGAACTGTGTTCTTGATGTAGGATCACCAGAAAGCCATTCACTTTCTTTATCCCAAGGGGTTGGGCAGTGGAAAGGGAGCTAATGAAGATTGCAGTTAAGCTCAGTCACAGAGAGCTCATTTCAAAGCTAATGACTCGCCAGTCACAGGAGCTTCCAAGGGAAATGGAGAAAAACAAAAACACGTGTTAGCTGTTAGAGGAAAAGGGAACATAACCTCACTTGGGCTGTAGGTGTGACCCGCTCAGGTATCTCCTAGTCTTTTCTCGCTCACTCTCTAGTCTCTTGCTCACGCGCTTTCTCTCTCTCTCAGTACATTTTTAAATCTTGGGGAAAAAAATATTTTTAGGGTGTTTTTTTTTTTTTGATGGTTTCCAGGATCAAGATGGAGTTTGCTTATTTTAAAATGGTGCATGACCTGGACAGATTTGAGAGACGATGCTACTCTGGGAAGGGGGGGTGTGGTGTTAGTGAGGACTGGATGAGATTATTATTACAAATGTAAACAATCAACATATGAAGTAACTTTATACAAACACTATGCTTTATGT
Source organism: Hiodon alosoides (assembly GCA_025775065.1). NCBI lineage: Eukaryota > Metazoa > Chordata > Actinopteri > Hiodontiformes > Hiodontidae > Hiodon > Hiodon alosoides. The sequence goes on along the minus strand of JAOYSI010000012.1, from coordinate 902,129 downwards.
GTGCTGGCAGTACGCCAAGTGGAGAAGGCAGCTGGACCTAGGTGGTCGATCTCCTACTGCACAACAAGGAATCATAATATCTGATCTCATTTCCTGTGCTGTCCTCCCTTCCAGCTCACACAATACAGCAAAAGACATGCATGTGAGACTGTTGTACTATTAAATTAAGAATAAATAAAAAGAAAATTACCTGATCCTCCTAATAAACACACACTGACCAGGTAGGTACATTTGTCCTTACCTAATTAAACAATACACTTTCATGTTACCAGCCATATATGGCACTGATATAATGACACATTATAACAGGGATCGGTGACAGCTGACATACAGGGCCCTGGACAATTCTGCTTCATTAAACCCATGTCTAAAACTTACCTAACTAATGTAATTGTATTTTCTGATGTATTGAGTCTTTTAAAAGTGGCAATGTAAACCAATAAATATTATATGTTGATCAAGAACCAGGTATTTTAGCATATCGTATTGTTTTCTCTGTGCTGTGTGAACCGGGTAGCAGCAAGAATGGCAAGATTTACTTTGAAAGTAATTGTCTTTAATCTGAACATTGAAATGCTGCATTGACAGGCTTTTCCCAGCCTTTCCAATGTTAACTGACTTGCGGTACAGTGTGTTTGTGTGAGGAATGTAGAAATTGCGCTGAAGTAGCTTGGACGCTTTACAGCTTTGACATAAGTGTCGGTGTCGCCTATCTAAGAAATAGGCTGCGGTCGGCATCTGTTTTCTGTTTGTTCACCTCGAGATGCCAAAAGTACCCGCGCCAACTTTCATGAGATGGAATACCTGATTATAGTTACACACAGCCTAGCTAAGAAGAGCTAGCAAGAAACAGGCATTAACCCAAGAGTTGCCATGTTCCTAAGCACACATGCAGAATAAGTAATATTATCACACTTTTTACTAATGGATTCCTAAATTTAAAACAAACATTTGTTTAAAACAAGTGTAAAACAACTTAAAACAAGTTGCATTTCCCTGCTACCCTTTGCCTTATCTTTTATGTATTTATCTCCTATTGTCTTTTTCTATTGGCATCTTTCTATCCTTTTTTTACGACTGTAGAAATTTGCCACCTGGATCATGCCACTCTGTTTTTCCCTGCGAGTCACATAAAACAGCTTATTAGTATACATTTTTAAAGGGTTAAAATACTGCGCACACAAGCAGTTCTTTGTTAATAAAGCTCATATTTATTCCATTTCAAATAAGAATTTCCTTAATCTAAAAATCGTTTTGTAATTAAATAAAATAAACTGATAATATTGCTGAACTGCAGCTAACACACTATAACTATAACCATAGAGATTCTTTGTAACTTTATTTATTTGTATTTAGAATTGATAAAGATGATGAGTAAAAGAACATTTTAAAAGCGGTGAAGTGCACTGAATTACACTTGCTTTTGATAACAGACTCTCCGTGCGGAACCATGCAAGTGTGTATCCTGGAGTATACTCACACCGGCTCCTGCAGACTGTACATGAAGCTGTCAATCTGGTCCTGGGGAATCTCACCATCCAATTGTGCCAGATAGGTGTAGAGGCCCACAAAGGTGTCGAAGGGGATCCGGGCTGAGCTGCCATCTGGGTCCTCTGTGAGGATTTCACAGGCGTGCTTTAGAGCACTCATTATGGTCTACAGAAACACCAAAAAGGATGTAGTATGTATCACAATCTATTTCTGTAAAAAACTGATTTTTGGCATCCTGTTTTTAATGCACATACAGCAAAACATACAGTAGTAGTTTGTAGTCTGGAAAACAGACTGCTGTCTGATTCAGGTCTGTGTGCCACTTATTTTTTTAAAGAAAACAAGTAGGCCTATCAGTGAAAAGCAAATTGTTCTTGTTTAACAACTGTGCTAATGCAAACCAATTACAGAAATATCGATTAATGGAAGTATATTGTAAAAAGACGGTAGACTAAAATTAAGTTAACTAGTTAAGTAAAGCAGTTAAGTCATATCCAGTTAAGCTAGATATGCAGTGCCACCGTGAGGATAAAATGATAACTACACACGTTTTACAATCTCATGCCAATGTATTTTTATATACTTACCCCACCCAGGGAACTACAGCCGAGGGCAAAAAAGTGCATCCAGTCAATTTCGGCAGTGAAGTCTCCAAGAGATAGGAGTGTGTCGAGTTGTTCGTTTGGCAAACAAAGTCCCTTCCACTTCTGCTGTAACTCGTCCTTTGTGATTATTTCTTTGGGTGCAAGCTACACCAACAAAGGTTATATATTCAAAATAATAAGAATAACATACAAAAAAAATTAAATGACACGGGTATTAAAATGGTAGGTCAGTTAACGCAAGTATATACACATGAGTGTGTTTTTCTTAAACATAATATGGTACATCCATTCCACTATGTTGAATTCCCAGTGGCTTCCATTGATTCCGTTTGTGTGCACCAGTTAAATTAGTTAAATTGATTCCCATCCCAAACTAGTCGGACTCAGTAGACATTTTATAAACACGGCACCTGTTTATGTAGGATTTTTAAGAGGCCTGGAGTGAGCCCAGTATCAGTCTTCTGTGTTGCGACGGGTAACTCAAATCTCTCTTTTGCAGGAGGAGTCTCACCCTTTGAAAGTGCAGAAAAATACCTAAAAGGGACACATTTGTTGAACAAGAATTGTTTATTCTACTTCCTCAGTTTTAACCACACAAACGGAAAACAGAAACTATGTCGCCGCTATCGAACAAAGCATCAACAGCGATTTTACTTAAACTTCAATTAGCACTTGAATATAACTGAAACAAGTTACTGCCGTAGGAGGCGAGTTAGAACAATAATACTCACGCCGCTGACCACTGTATCACGTCGTGTGGCTGCGTTCTGATGGCAGCTTTAGTGAACTGTTTTAAAATATCGGGGAGTTCGGGGGGGATGTCGATTTGCTGGGCACAATACATAGTGTCTGGCGGGGGCATGGCTGTCGCAGAAACAAATTAACCAGACAAGCAATCAGACTGACCGACAAACCACTTAGCGAGCGTGCTTAGTTAAACTGCTTGTTAACCGAGGAAGCATTATTATTACATAGCTAGGTTAAAACTAGCATTACAGTGTCTTTTAAAAATGTAAATAAACTGGCAATTGGATAAAATTAAACAAAATTTTATTCTTAATAGCCATTTATTTTGGTTAAAACGAGCTGTAGAACCAGGTGGCAAATGTGACATTAGCGACATATTACAACATTAAGGTTTTTTACCTGAAGATACCCTAAATATGTCAGAATAATGAAGTATTATTTTTAAAAATAAAATAAATAAAATGTATTTCTTTTGCTATGATGATATTATAAATTTAAAGCAGTTAACTCCTCAGAAAAAAAATAGCGGCGTTCAGAGTCCTCGCAACGGAAATGTTTTCTAAAAGCTTCTCCTAGCAACCACAGAAACGTATTGCACGTGACGACGTCATGTATTGTTTTGACAACGCTCAAGCCCCATAAAACTATTTATTTCACTGACACCACTTCCGTTTAATTAAACCCTTAATATGAGGACATGTATTGGTTATTCGCAAGGCAATGCGTGATTGCGATACCTTGAAAACGTTTGGAGGTAAAATCCTAAATCTCGAGTTCAAATACGCTGCGAACACATAGAAATACCCATGACGTCGATTTTAAAAGTTATATAACCCGTTATTTATGCAAACGATCCGTTTAAAAGTACTAGCTGAAAGCAATTGAACAACATTATTCCATTGGTCTACAGCAGATATGATTCAGGCTGTGGACTTTACGTATCAAAATATCTATACTATGTGGACATGTCAAATAACGTCTGCAACGTATTTTAGTCTGTCACCAGAGGGCATCCATCATGTTTTAGCGAGCTAACTTGGCAAACGCTCCATGGAAACTCTTACTTGGGAAGACCTGATTTCTACTGTGGCAAAACGTTCATGGAGCAGCTGGTCCAGCTCCTACTACTATCTTGCCTGGATTCCATTTAATACCCTTTATTATTTGAATTTTTTTTTTTTTTTTTTTTTGTAAAATATGCTAAATAAAGTTTAGGTTAAATAATTTATTTTGTTATTTTTAAACTATTTTGCAGAGATCAATTTTCACTGTACCATTTATAGCCTATGCAATTCCCTCATATTGTTTATTATTTACAAATACAGCTTACACACATTTGCACACACAAGCATTTATCTGATGTGGTAAATATTTTAAAGTGTCATTGTTATATTTTCAACCAGTTATTGTTACACTTTTTTCAATATTTCTGCCTGCAAATGTCGGATGGTTTTAGTTTAGTTAAGTCTATCGCATGGACAACGGCAGGTGAAATCATGAGGATAAGCCATGCGTGAGTGATCTCATCATAACCACACCTATCACTTTATGATGGAGTATTAATGAAAAAAAACTACTAATGCAGATAGGTATGGAATGCTGTTTCACAAGATTTTATTACAAAGCTATTTGAATGTCAGCATAGCATGACTGCCATGCTTAGGTACCCAAATACGGGTACTTAATGACCTGTCCTTTAACTCTGGTTTTCTGGGCGGTTGGGCTTGCCGGGAGTGGGGTTCTGGAAGGTTCCCGGCGGCGATGCGTACTGGGGCGTTGTGCTTTCCCCGACAGAACCCAGAACCCGTCGAAAATGGGACAGTCTCGCCCAATGAGGAGGGGAACCGGTAGCTTGAGCACCAACCCGGCTCGCACTGTCAAGGTCCCCCTTGGTGTCTGGACCTCGATGCTGCTCTGGGGTAGCTTTTCGTGTCGCCATGGACGCAGACGACCTCAATGGGCTCTCCCGAAATCCCTTCTGCCAGCTCTGGTCGGATCAGAGTCACCACACTCCCAGAGTCTATGAGGGTGCATGTGTCATGCTGTCCTACCTGCACAGGCAGGTTTCGGGCAGCGGGGTGTTCGGGGGCCCAGCAGGTGGTGAACAGGCACCTTCTCGGGGGTTGTCCCTCCCCGTGGCTGGCCAATGGCATGTGGACGTCCTCGCTAGGGCACTGTCGGGCAAGGTGTCCCCTCTGGCCGCAGGAAAAACACCTCCAGTCTTCTCGTCTGGGGGATGAATGGCGGTCCCGGATGGCCGGCGGCTGGGTGGTGGACACCAGGAAGTGGAACGCTCATCCCCCATCTGCAAGGCGACCTGGTGGTTTTCCAGGAGCATGTCGTCCACGGTTTTGGGCCGCCCACTGCTTGGGCCCCAGGGTTAGGGCCCGGATACACTGGTCCATGATGATCCGGTTTAAGGCTGTTGGGCCCTCTCTGGTCACGAGCCAGCTGCGGGTGAGCCTCACTAGCTGAGCCACTTGGCTCCTTACTGTAGCGCTGTGATCGTACTGCCAGGCGTGGATGCATTGGGCGCGGTTGGCCAGGTTATACCCATACTGCGCAAGGATGGCCTTCTTCAGCGTGGGGTAGTCTGCTGCCTCTGCAGCCCCAAAGTCGTGACAGGCCTGCTGGGTGCCCCCCGGTCAGGAAAGGGGCCAGAAGGTGGCCAGAGCGACCATTCTTCTCACTCTGCCTTGTGCTCGAAAACCTCCAGATAGGCCTCAACATCGTCCTCCGCGATCTGCTTGGTGAGCAGTGTTGCAGGTGCGACCGCGACGTCGGCGCTGGGTAGACAGCTGTTCATTGAGATCAAGATACTTTTTCCTCCAGCACTGTGAATGTTTAATGTGTGTGTTCAATAAAGACACGAGAAATTAGAATTGTTTGTATGTTATCAGCTTAACCCTCTATTGCAGGAATTATGAAAATAGAGTGTAAAAAAAATTTGTCTTGAATTTCTTACTTAAATAAGAAAGTTATTTTTATATATGGACCATATAGCACACAAAAAAATAAAAATAAAAAATTAATATTTTGGGAAGTTTTAGGTGACCTGAAGACATTGTGCAACTGAAGAACCAACAAAAAAAATATTCAGTTCATTGAAAACATTTTTTTATTGCATGTTCTCTAACAAAATAACATTTTTATGTTAACAAAATGAACAGTATTAACAGAATAAATGACAAACAATTAACACTTATTCTGCACATATTTGCTACAGGACTACTGCATGCGAAGACTAAGCTGCTCCTTCTTGGGGACTCTGTATTCCTGACTGTCTCTGTGGTATAGGAGCCATGCCTCTGCAATAGTCAGGTCTATCATGTGGATGATTAACCGATGATACCATTTCCTGGATCTTATCTTCATCCTGTACAATGAAATAAGAGAATCCAGAAGGTCCACCCCACCCATGAATTCGTTATAAGCCAGAACAACAGTAGGGCAGGTCACTTGAACATCTTCCTTCTTCTCACAGTAGACATCGGGTTGGCAGCAGCAAACGTACTGAGCAGTCACTGCACAGTTCACCATTTTAATGCCCTGAGGTTTACACCATTGGCAGTTGTTTCTTTTCCTTGAATGGTTCCCCTCCCTTTTTTTTTCATCTCACTGTCTGACATGAATGGACATTCACCCAAGCGATTGGATTGGACAGTCTCAACACTGTGAAATTTTCTCTCCCCAGTGCCACCTGCAAATCTGCACTACAAAACCATTTGTCATAGTAGATCTTGTGGGAAAGGTTCTGTGGTACAATTGACACAACTTTGAGAACTTTGTTTCCATCAAGTTGTAAACCCCGCCATTGCTGTCTGAGAGAAGTAATATTTTGTCTCCCCAGACTTTCGGCTTTTTAGGATTGTACTGTTTGATGAAGCTCTTTCCTTTAAATGGGACCATTTGCTCATCCACACAAAGTTTTTCACCCATCAAAATCCCCTTGAAGCACTGTTATCAGTGGTCGAATCTTGAAAAGCCTGTCATGACCAAGGTGTCCAACTGGAACTTGTTCATCATTATTGCTCAAGTGGAGGAAGCGTTTGATAGCGTCCCAACGCAAAACTGATATTGTATTAGCCACGCAATCAACTCGACAGGAAGCTTTCCAGTACATACGTGATCGAGGAAGACCAAACACAGATGTAAAAAACATTTTCCAAAAAACTTTTCCAGCTCTTCATTGCTCATATTTACTGACTTACTTGGGTCACACTGAACTGAGAATAGGTTTGTTTGCTCCACTATATATTGTACTTTAGTAGGTTTCAGCAATTGTCTAAAATAGTCTATTGGCTCTTGCACTTCAGTGACATCTGGTAGGCTGCCTTTCCACTTGGGTATAGCAGAATTTGTCCTAATGTTACACCATTTTAAATTTCTTGCAGGTTTATTTTTTGTCGGCAGAGCTTTTTCATTTGAAGGGCCCTGTTGAAGGGCCCATCAAGATCGCTTTCTATCTGCTCCTGTGGAATATCTAGAATATATCAAATCTGGAAAATCAGTATTTGCTGATATTAGTGCATAGAATGTGTCTCTTGACTGATATATCAGTAAGAAACCATAAAGATAAAAATGACAAATGATGTATCATACATTTTTGCTAAATGTTTTTATAATACCTGTGTTATTTAGCTCTGTTTATATCCTCATCGTCCTTGTCCTCACTTTCACTGTCACTAGTTCCGTCGGCAGGAACATAATCTTCATCATCATCATCACTAATAGCTAGCTCATCTTCACTGTCATCAGGAGGAATAGCTAATTCTGTCTTTTTCTTCCCTTTTCCATAAAACATCGATGTATTCATTTTCTGAATATAAAAATACATGATAGTAAAAATAAAAGTAAAGCAATAGTATATAGTAATAAAAAATATTCCCATTTGTCAACAGGTAATCAAAAATCTCCCTATATCATAGGTTTGTTAACTTTATGTTACAATATGCAATACAGGGTTAAGCACATTGTGTTTGTCTAGTTGAGACTTAGATGTGGATCAGATCACATTTTATGGCAAATTACTGCAGAAAACCAGTCAATTCCAAAGGGTTCACATACCTTTTCCTGCCACCGTATGTTGGTATACTAACATATTACTAGCATTGTAACAGCATATGGTTTGTAATTTTGATTTTTTCTTTCTGTTTTACAAATAGATGGACACTAAAACATTTTTACGGTGCAAGGCCACGTACTTTTCTAACCCTTATACCAGAAAATCCTCAAGACTCTGATGCTGACCTGAGTGATGACGATGACCAAATCGAGGATCCTGATTATTAGCCCACACAGAAGAAACAGGGGACACTTCTTTTGAATCTATGGATGAGGAGGAGGTTGCCTCAACAAAACCACCGCCTGTAAGAAGATTAAAGGGAAAAACACCCTCAAAACAGTTACCTTGGTAGAGCCAGAGGACACCCCTGACAATAGTTAACCCTCAGGCCTAAACAAAGGCACTGAGAAAATCTGGAAGTACGAAGACATTGAAGATTTCCAGGTTCCTGATGCAACCTTTTGAACCCCCTGATGCTGTAAAGACCCCCTTCCAGTGCTTCAGAACCCTCTTCACTGACAAGATGATTGAACACATTGCTCAACATACCAATCTGTACTCTGCCCAGGAGTTGGGGGATCCAATCAAGTTTTCAGCTTTCCAGCCAAAGAGGACTAATGGCACCACAAGTTGCGTTTCAACGTGATAGCTGATATCATGCCGAGGAAAAGATTAAAGCTTCAGCAGTGCAATGAAAGTCCAGACCGATTTTACAAAATCCACCCACTTTTTGAGATGCTTCGTGAGCAGTGTGTCTCCTGATATCATCCACTTACAAGCACAGTGTGGATGGGGTCATGGTGGCATACCATGTAAATGGCATTCTCCGTACAAATTAGGTCAGTTACTGCCAGAACAGCAACTGGAGCAACACCCAGAGATCATGTGGCTTTGATAGAATTTGTTAATATTCTGCAGGCTTTTGCTGAAGCAACAGACCTGGTACATGGTGAGCAGTACACCACAATTGGATCTGTGGTGCGTTCTGTCATAGCACTACATTGACACTTGAAGGACTTGCATGGTCAAATTTGCTGTCGCCAGACCACAAATTCTTCACCTTTATTAACAAGAAACATTGGGCAATGTAACTTGGATGTCATCAGTTCCCAAAAGGTACATCTTACCAGTACCATACAGTACTGAATAAAAAACATTGGGTGAACTATTCATTTAAAACCATACTAAACGACTCTATGCTGTCAGAGCCTTTTTATATGAAAATGTCATGTATTTCTGTAAAATATATATTCTCTTCCAAATCATTTTTAGGAGCTAAGGAAGCCACCCACTGGAGTTGGGACTGATTCGGAGGAATCCACTGCATGGAAGTAGTACAAACTCATGGATGAGGCAATAGGTGGGACACGTGTCCAGCCTCCCATACTAATTGCCTCATCAGAGGGAAACTCCATTGTTGCTGCAGTGAGTTCCCCTGATTCAGTTCTACAGGAGCCAGAGCAGGACGACATGAGAGGGAGTGGAGATGTAGGGCCAGCAAAGAGACAGAGAAGGGACTCAGTGCTGGATTTTTTTAGAGAGAGATGCTGAGAGAGCAATGGAGAGAATGAGAAGAGAAGAGATGAGGGAGGAGAAACTTCTCTCAATTCTTGAAAAAATTGTAGACAAAATTTAAAGTTTTAATTTTAGAATAAAAAGTTTGATTTGAGTCATGATCATTGAGCTTTTTTCTTCACAAGATTTATACCAACAAACACCCTACATCCTTATTCATAGTTTAACTACATAATAACCATATGTTAGATTAGTAAATAGTAAATTAGTAAATCTGTTATAGAAACAGATTTGATAAATAATCATGATGTTGTACATCTTCAGGGACTGACCGCTGGGGTTCAGTATAGGAAACAAATGTTTACAAAAGGATGATGCCTTTGTTGGAAAAGATACTCTGCGTTCCAGCCAAATCAGCACCTGTTGAGAGGGTATTTAGTCAGAGTGGACTGCTAATGCGACCACACAGAGCAAGAATGGGAGACAAGCTTCTCTTGTTAAATGTCAACAGACATTTAATAGTGAAAAATGAACACAGGTTATTTGTGAAGAAATTGCTATCATAATTTAACACAAACAGCATGATTTTCAAAAGGGGCAAAATCAGCGTGTGAGGTTTGCAGAATTGAAAGATGCCACGAAATTACAAGGAAGTCGTGGAAGAGCTGGAGACCACTAGAAGACAACTAGATCTTCAGGATGTTCACACCCTTTTCCTTGAGGACCGTGAGTGAATGGATCCACTGTAGGAGGACCAGCTGGATGAACAGATGATGGAAGAGGGCACTCCAGATGAGCCCCAGCCCAGCACTTCCACTGTCATGTGAGGGAATTCATTGTTTTACATTCATTACTACATATAAAATTTGACATTTTCAACATGGCTTTTTATGTATTCTTAACTGTCTTTTTATTATTTTGTAGTATGACATCCACAGTTCCAGACCACCCCTTGACAACCAAACAGTCCAGCTCACATCGCCAAAATGCGTTGGATCATTTGTCATCAAAACGGTCTGCATCCGCTCTCAACAACCATTCTAGCACCACTGTCTCCACACCAAGTGCTTCTGTGATACCTGCTCCAGTTAACTTTGTTGAGCCAGGGTTCTTCACAAGACCTAGGCCATGAAGCACCGAGCCTGCTCCCTTTTAGACCTAGGCAATAATGGTCCCTCCAATGAAAATAATTGCGATCATTTACGCAAACTACGCTACCTCCTTGATCACATAAAAGACACGTGTATAAGACTTTATCAACCTAATCAAATCGTATCTGTTGATGAATGTATGGTTAGGTCAAAGTCTCGATATGGTTTTAGACAGTTTATGAAGGATAAGCCAACTAGGTGGGGGTTCAAATTGTGGATTTAAGCAGCGTCAGACAACGGTTATACTTTAGATTTTGATATTTACACTGGTAGTCGTGATGGCAAGGCAATTGGCTTCTAAGAAGGTAGTCTTAGAATTAGTCCAGCCACTTGTCCATCAAGGTTATAATGTTTGGTTTGACAATTTGTACACGTCACCGAATTTGCTGAGAGGCTTGGTTGCAATTCTTGTGGCACGTGCAACACCAATCGTATAAATTTTCCCGCTATTCTAAAGGACTACAAGCAATGGGAGCATTGTAATATCTGTGGAGATATGCGGTGGTGTCATATCAAGAGAGGGAACATTCTAGCGATTCAGTGGAGGGACACTCGAGCGGTTACTTGCTTGTCATCATTTCATAGTGCCAACGAATCAACTCACACAGAAAGGCTGATAAGAAACTGAGGGCCGTTGGACTCGGACAGTGGTGCTCCAGCCTGCCACCATCCATGACAGCACATGGGTGGTGCAGACAAATCTGACCAGAGAATTGGAACTCTTGAAATCCACGAAATGGTGGAAAACTTTGTTTTTCTGCTTCATTGATATAGCGGTCACAAACAGTTTTCTTCTCTTCCAGGAGTGGAGGGAACAGAATGAGGGAATGGCTAGTTTTGAAATATGCAGAAAATATTCTCATCTTAATTTTAGAGAAAATCTTAGCCGGCAGCTAGCGGGAATAGGTGTAGATGACCCAACAAAGCTGACCCAACAAAAGGGGAGGCTGTGCGGGGTTTGCCGATCCTAAAGGCTGAAGTCAAACATTTTGTGGAACTGGCCTCTTATTATAGGCATTTTGTGAAAGGGTTTGCAGAGATCGCCCACCTTTTGCATCACTTGGGGAAGCATTTTAAAATGGAACGAGGAGTGTCAGCATGCATTTACCCAGTTGAAAAATAGCTTGTACCTGTACTACTATATCCGGACCCTAAAAAAATCTTTCATTCTAGATACAGATGCTAGTGATGTAGGTATTGGGGCAGTATATCTCAAGTAGAAGGGAGCTCAGAGCATGTAATTGCTTATGCGAGATGGGCCCTGACTGAACAAGAACGAAAATATGAGTGTGGTGACTTTCACCAAGTACTTTAAGCACTACTTATTAGGAAGATAATTTATTTTGCGCACTGATCACAATTCCCTGCGATGGTTGCACAATTTAGGCTTGGACGGGCTTACTATCAATAGCAGGTTGCCCATCTACCAGGGAAGTTGCATGCTAATACTGATGCCCTTTCTAGATTACCATCATACTCGATTGAGGAGTGTACAGCATCAATTCCATCTTCCAGTTCATTGGAAGAACAGGGGAGCGCACCAGTGGTTCAGGCAATAAGGGAAACTGGTGACAGATGTGGCGTCTCAAGTGCTGGTTTTTCTTCCTAAAGCAATGGTGCCCCAGATACTGGCTCTGTTGCATAATGGAACCACAGGGGGACATTTGGGGGTGCAAAAGTTACAGGGAAATGTGAAAAAATGTCAGTGTGGTTTGTCATAAATGTCATAAAACACATGGGAGGCTCCCTGAACTGTAAAAAGTGAGACCGGGGTTAATTAATATTTAATAAATAAATTATAGTAACCTATACATAACAAAAAAGACTTCGCAGTTTGAAATCACATTGAGTGGAATTCAACAATTTTTAATTATTTATTAATTGCATTTTACTCAGTTTTGTTTGAATAAAATTAGCAATGAATCACTGAGTAGAATTTAATTGTATTTTATCAGAAAAGAATAAGATGCAGAAATTTGATAAATTTTACTCACTGGAAGATCGTTGGTTTTAATCATCCGTCTAAGGCATTTTGCGCCACATGGACATCAATCGTTGCCTGCCACACATTTTGTGGACTGCCGTTTTCACAGAGGTAAGACCTGTTTAATTATTGTTAGTTAACGAACAATTCTTAACCAAGTTGCTGTAGCAGTCGAACATTGTTTTGAGCTGCATGTTCAAACCAAACCTGTCGACTTTACTACGCTGTAAGTCAAAATGAAGCAAAGTTAACGTTAGTCTGTCTTGCCTTTGATTCGACAAAAAACATGGCAAGGACTAAAAATTTATTTTTACTTTCCCAAGTACATTATAGGCTGCCATAGGGAGGCTATCCTAACGCCCGTTCTAATCTACTTTTACCAATTTTTCTGGCCTCAACTCGAGCTTCCACCCATCCCCCACCTCAATAGTGTTAAGCTAGCTATCATGAATCCGACCTAGGCCTAAATTGTAGGCTAATCAGGACACATTTTTCCATAAGTAGCCTAACATGCTGTTATGTTGTTGTGTCTGGTGTTGTGCTAATCCCAACTTCAACCAATAGCGGTTTCATATAGGCCTACCGTTCCCATGAGGCCACAGCAGGAGATTCCGAATGGCATAACCGCCACTTTTTCTCTGCCGCCGTTTTTCTCTGTCGTCTGTCAGAGTATGCTTTCAAACAGTAGCTCTAGCTCATGCTGACAGATTACACTGAGCTGCCTTAGTGAAAGATTGTTTGAGGTCAATAAACTGCTGTAGAGCATGGTGTGGACTGCAAGAGAGGCTTCGTTTTAACTACATGTTTAAACACTGTAGGCTACATATCATGTTAGCATGTCATGCTCAGTATATCCAAATGCTACGCGATATTGTTCAATTGTTTAAATAAATTATTTGCCTAATAATGTTTCAACCAGTGAAGAAGGGAACACACTTGTAGGCTTAAAAGACAATTTATGATGAAACATCACATCATTTGTATTAGACATTTTCTTTATCAGGTTTCTCTTAGCCTTATTCTTATTTGCTTACGACATGTTTCAGTGTTCCTGCTATTAGCATGCCCTGAAAGTAAAGGATCTAAAAATGAATATACTTTAGTAATTGTTGCACGACACAGTTTTTATGATTCGCCTTATTTTATAGAAGTCAATCTTCTGTGTGTCTGACTAGTTTGAATTTCAGAAGCTACAGAGTTATTTAAATACAGTTCTGTACTTAAAGATCATGTACCTCTTCGGCCACTTTTCTTTACCCATAAGCAAATATTTATGTTCGCCATCTCTGTCTTTTTTTCTTATTACCATAGGTTTTGGCCAATGGTATGGCAGTGCAAAATCTGGAAGTCTTTGTCTGCCCCAAAGGGGAATCTACTAAAGCATTACAGACTAAAACATGCAACATTTGGTCGTGGGCAATCCCAGCCATGTCTTTATGACAGTTGCCCATACACATTTAAAACGCAGAGTGCCCTTCGCACACATTTGTCCAGATACCATGCAGCTGAATAAAGTCAGGAATTGTCTCTGCTTTTAATTGTTTAGTTTGCGATTCTTGTTGTTCCACAAAGAAGGACTACTTTCAGCATATTGGAAATAATCTGAAAACCCATGAAACTGTCTTTTGTGTATTTGAAAGATGCAACTTTCGGACAAACATATAAAATACATTCCTGAAACACAAAAGCAGAAAGCACAAATCCTATTCTTTGAGTGATTTTAAGCAAGACGTGTATGAGAGTCACCATAATCCGACCATTTTGATTTACCAGTGGCCAGTGATGGTGAGGGCACTAGTTTAGATTGCGATCAGGGAAGTGCACCAGACTTAGTTCTTCAAAGAATTGGCTTACTTCTGCTGAAGCTAGAGAGCATCTATAATGCCTCAGTGAAGTGCATTGATTCCTAAGTTGAAGACCTTCAATTCATTTAATCTGCAGCATCTGTTGCTGTTGTTAGAAACATACTTGATTCAACATTGAAATCTAATAAATGCATTGTAGACCAGGCCATCATAACTGACTTGGCAGAACAGTTTTGAAACTTCCATCCCATTAGTACAGTACATGGAGAAGGTGGTCCACTTGGTTCGGCTTTTAAGAGAAGAAGGTATATTAAAGAGCATTTCCAGTGTGTTGATAGTGTTGAATATTTTCTTGATTCTCAAAAGAACAAGACCTTCCAATATGTCCCTATTCTCGAGACTTTGCAGGAAGTCTTGAAGAATGAAGACATTGCAGAGGGAATCTTATCCAGACGTTCAAACGTGCAAATTTTTCAAGCAGAATGGCTTCTATGCTGGAGAAGAAGCAAGACTTTCTATAATCCTTTATGTTGATGACTTTGAGGTGTGTAACCCACTAGGAACTTAGAGAAAAAAAACATAAAATAACAGCCGTTTATTGGGTTCTGGGAAATTTATCCACATTGCAATCTGCATTAACGTCAATACACCTAGCTTTACTTTGCAAAGCTGTCGATGTCAAACAGTTTGAATACAAAGCAGTTTTGGAACCACTCTTGAAAGATCTTGCCACTCTAGAACAGGAAGGGATTTTCATTTCTAGTGTTGGAAAAAATATTAAAGGGACTGTACACTGTGTTGTAGCTGACAATCTCGGTGCACATTCCATCACTGGACTAGTTGAAAGTTTCACAGGGCCATTCATCTGTAGATTTTGTCTCGGACATTCTTCAGAGTACCAGGCACGCGAAGTGCGGACTGAGGTGTTTCCACCTCGGACAAAGACGGAACATAGTTTGCATGTGCAAACTGTCAGAGAAAATCCCAATTTAACCCATTGGTTTGGCGTAAAGCAGTCATGTCCATTGACTGATAAATTTAATCACTTTCACTTTGTCTGTGGGTACCCACCAGATGTACTGCATGACCTTTTTGAAGGCATAGTTCCAAGGGAACTAGTATTGTGTTTTCAGATTTTCACCAAGAAGAAGTACTTTAATTTGGGTGAACTCAATGACTTAATCACACGTTTTTCCTATGAGGGCTCGGACAAAACTAACAGCCCTCAAGCAATCCCTCAAAAATACATTCATCGCAGAACTATAGATGGAAATTCCCATGAAAATTGGGCCCTAATACGGTTGTTGCCACTCATTGTTGGTTCACAGGTACCTGAGGGTGATTTCTGCCTGGCAGGTTCTTTTGACTTATAAGATATAGTTGAATTGGTGGTTGCCACTGTTCACACAGTTGAAACTATTGCGTACCTTGACTTTAAAATGGCAGTTAGCAGTTTTTCCGGAAGAGACGCTGACACCCAAACACCATTTTTTGGAACACTATCCTGCATTGATTGAAGGTTATGGGCCTCTGGTTGGTGTATGGACATTGCGATTTGAAGCTAAACATAGTTTTTTTAAGAAAGTTGTCAGGCACACATACAATTTCAAAAATGTGTTATTGACCCTTTCTACAAGGCATCAGATGATGATGGCATACCACTTGCATACAGATGGTGGAAAACAGGCATTGTGTGTCACAAAAATATCTGTAGTGCCTTTAGATGTGCTGTATTCAGACATAAAGGAAGCTTTAAAAGGAACAGGACCACTTCTGTCTACTGTGCAGTTAGCTAACACTGTCACCTACTATGGATCAAAGAACACTGTTGGGATGATCTTGTCATTTCGCTCTACTGGTGGATTACCAGACTTTGGTGAGATTATTCAGATAGCTATTTTGGACAACTGTGTACATTTTATTGTAAAGTTACTTGCTGCCTGGTATGAAGAGCATCTAAGATCTTTTCAATTGGAGGACACTGGGATAATGGCCATTTTAGAGCAGCAGAAACTTGGTGATGTCTACCCCTTGTCTACGTAGTGTGGGAGGAAAATGCTTGGTTACACTCAAACGTCACATCTACTGTTCATATTAGGTCATTGAAATGGTTATGTTAACCTTTACATCTCACAATATATGTATTGTAGCCCATTTTATCTTGAACAATAACAATACATTGTCCAGTATTTGGACTTGGAATTTGAAGAATATTTTACTCTTCACAAAAGTGGCCAAATTAAACCATAAAGGTTGTTCACACTGCCCCGAATCTTCTTAACTTGCTTCCAATTGATGGAAGTTTGGACAGTTCCTTTGGTCAACAATCAACTGCTGTGAACCTACATCTTAAGCAGAGTCAACTGCATCAAATGCAGAGTCATCTGGTGGAACGTCATCTTCACAGGACACCATTATCCTGCCTGGGCGAAGTACCACAGAACGATACCAGTCATGGCCAAAGCAGTTCCCTATTCCACAGTTTGCATATGTAACTGAGATATACCTTGAAAGAGCCGCTGAAGACTACAAGAAGAATGGAACACTTCTGGCTACCTCAAAGGCAGACATACTTGAGAAGCTGTCTGAAACTATATATACATATACAGCCTATCCATCAAGTGCACAGATAAGTGATGTTGCTGAGGCACTTGTGAAGAAATATCCTTTTCTCAAGGAACCCGGCTCCTTCTCAGGTTGCTATGGCTGGCATAAAAGCATGAAATACAAGATGGCAAATTATCGCACCAAACTCCAAGGCTACGGTGTTCCTGAGGTGATCTGCAAAGCACTCAAACGCAAGAGCCCTGCGGACCAGAAGTCTGCAAAGAGTGTAAAAAAGCCTAGAAAGGCAGAGGTGAACTGGGGGGGGGCGCGGCGGGGGGGGGGGGGGGGGGGGCGAGGGGGGGGGGGGGGGGGCGGGGGGGGGGGGGGGGGGGGGGGGGGGGGGGGGGG
>JAOYSI010000012.1:853013-877404 GCA_025775065.1 Hiodon alosoides | reverse complement strand
CACCTCACTTCGCCTCATCTGGGAAGGGGGCGCAGGAATGAGTATGATCTCACTCACACACACACTTATAAAATGTGTTAAAGCTCATGTTTTATGGGTTACCATGAGGGACCACTCCTGGACTTTGTAGAGGATGACCGAGCGGCCCTGGGGCATCCAGGCCAGCAGCACGGTGATGGCGCGGATGGACAGCCAGCACACGTACAGGCCGCATGCCGCCGTGTACAGCTCGTGGATCTTGACGCTGCCCGTCCAGAACGACATCAGCCAGCGGCCGGCGAGCACTGCCCGTGTGAGGGGGAAAAAAGAGGGCTTTTACACATGCCGACAGTCGCGGTACTGAGCGAAGCTCGAACGGCACCAGCACACACCTGGTAACGTGAGGCAGGCGAGGCTGGCCACAAGCAGCGTCACACACATGAACCCGATGAGCAGAACAATCTGCAGAAAAACAGCAGGTGATAATCAAAATCAACGCAAGTACAATTTTCAAAAGTTGATGAAAACGGGTCGCTATGAAGCAGGTTTAGTTTATCGCCTTGCTGCAGCTTAATTACAGGCTTTTCACACGCTTCAACAAGCTCCACAGTTCATCATCATAACAGGACTACCAATGAGTGATTGTACTAACATCCAGTAAGTAGTGAAATCCTTTTGTTTAATATAAAAACTGCAACTTATTTTCTAAATAAGAAATAAGCACTGCCGTGCTGAATCGAGCGAAGCTGCCCTCACCCGGAACGGAAACCTCATGGGGCGATGGTAGGGCTGGAAACCCACAGGGCCGCCCTGCTGCAGGATAGCCTGATGTGCGGCATGCAGCCCCTCGCCCACAGCGGGGATGCCGTTGTTGTTGTGGCGGCCTGGTTGGTTGTTGTTGTTGGCTTGTCGGTTGCCGTTGTTCTCGCTCTCTTCTTGGTCTCCGAGCAGGTAGGAGTGAAGGTCGCTGCCGAAGGAAGTCATTTTAACATTTAAACACTAGCGGGCAATAATTTATTTTGATTGATTGATGAAACAGACGATTTTACATGGGCAGGACTTTGACATTTTGGTATAATAGTAGAGTATTAAAAAATGACAATATCAAGGGGGAAACAAAAAAAATTAATACAAACGATTAAATTCTGAGATGCATAAAAAAAGAATTTAGGCAAAAAGGTAAATTGCAATAAAAATTTTGTTTATACATTGTGGCACAAAAGTAGGCAGGGGAGCCATTACCTGCCACTTTAAGACCTGCCAGTCTGACATTCAGTGCATGCCAGCTTATTGCCAATGGTTCTAAGCTGTATAATTGGTACAGCTGGAGGCTAGACTATGAGCAGAAACGAGTGCATGAAACTAATCAGCCCATGGGGAATGCAAATCATCTGAGGTCTAGCTTTTCCTGGGGGTCTGGGGCCAAGCGTTTTGTGCGTAACAAGGCCACCGGAATTGTCACTCACAGCAGGTATCCGGCGGTAACGGTCCAGGCATGCAACAGGCCCTTCAGCCACTGGCGCGTGTGTCCCTGCTCCAGAAGTGCCGGTAACACCACCTGCAGCAGCAGCAGCTCCAGGGAGAGCTCGCTCACAGGGGCGTCGCTGCAGAGCAGAAGGTGGAGCCAATAAGAAACATTTTACATTTGACTCCACCAAACACATCAGTCCTGCAAGTGGCACAAAGGTGTCTGGTGAAAACTTGCACCAACCTGTACAGCAAGACGTTGTAAGGAAGGAAGTTGGGCAGAGTGAGTTTGATGATCCGGATGGGCAGCCACAGCATGAGGAGGACGATGGACCCAAACACCACCTGCAAGAAGAAAAGACAGCAAGTTCTTAGTGGTACCTGTTAATCGTGATACCGATTACACACGAACAAGAAAGTAAAGGGGGGGTTTGTACACACCACCGAGAGAATAAACCTTCTGAGATGTCTGTATATCGGCAGATGAATCATTTCTTGGACCGGATTAAAATCTGGATCGTTCAGGTTTCTCAGAAACCACAAGACTCCGGGTCTCAGCACCTGAGCATGACGAAAAAACATTACACATCGGCAAAGGGTCACAAACCAAATAGCCTTCGTGCGAAGTATTTCACTCATGTATTACACATCATGCTGAACAGACCGCCACAAGCCAAATGAGTCAAGCACCAGGGCGAAGAGCTACCATCCTACCTCTCGTAGTAAAAGAATAAATGAAGCGAAGTAGAAGACGTACACCATCCCTACGAGCCAGTGCAAGAACATGGTCGTACCGGGGGCCGACTCGAAGCTCTGCTCTCGGTCCTTCAAAGAGGCATCAAACATTTCCTGTGGAAGACATCGAAAAGACTCAGTTTTGCCAGTGCACATTCTTTTAAAAAAAATGTGTTAAATAATCAGAGCTGCATCGCAGCCCCACAGCTGAAGTGTTGCTTGGCCCTAACTTACCAAGGAGCAGATGTCAAGCCACCAGCCACAAATGAGGGGGAACACACCAATCTCCACAACCACCAACAGTGAAACCTAAAGAGAGCCACAGAATTGTTGTCATTAAAAATAAAAAATAATTACAGCCCTAACACTCAAGATTTAGACAAGTAAATAACCCTGCACAGGTTATTTACTTTTGTTAGCAATCTTATGAAACTGTTTATTACAATTTTTCTTTTTTCTTTTTGGAGTGCCTGCAGGTTTTCCCCACTCAATGGTTACTTTGGAGTTTCTATTTGGATAAGAAATGATCACAGCTGGTGTCCCGTGGTGTAAATCATACTACTACTGGAAATGGAGAATGATAGATGGGAAAACCCGCAGACACTGCGGTTCTCAAAGACTGGAGTTACTGACACCAGAAAAACAAACCGTTTCATACAAAACAGCAAGAGAAAAAAAATTAAATATCTGGCTAAATTCTTAAGGGTAAAACGTTAAGTATTCAATATTTACAGCTTTAAAGAGCTCTTTGAAAGAAATCTTTAATAACTTGAAAATGTATAACAAGACACAGCAAACCCTTGGGGTAGACATCGGACAACACAGCATATAAATAATCACACCCTTAAGACTGAGAATTTAACCTTAGGTCAAAACAGCAGCACAAGCACAAATGAAATGAAAGGGGTTACCTTGACGACAATGTAGCACACCCCTAACAGTCGACGAGATCTCTGGAACCTGATCAGCGCTGCAAAACCCTGGGAATTTTACTGTAAAGGAACCACTGGCATTCACAGTGTACAGCTACAACACACATGCATTTCATCACACTAGTACAAAGGCTACGGTTTGGAATTGGACAGAACCGGTCACTAAATTTCCAGCAGGAGCAGTTAAAGTAAACAGGCTGTACTGCAACTTAGCATTAGGCACTGTGGCAAAGAGACCCGGAGACTGATCTTCATCCAGCTAGATTTCAGTGTCGATGGTTGTAGAAAATGGTCAAATGCAGTAAGGGCAATTCCATTTACCAATGGATCTAAGCCTGCACTGACGGGTTTTCAGCTACACAGAAATCAAACGTGGCGTGTGTGTGCGTGCGTGTGTGTGCGTGCGTGCGTGTGCGTGCACGCGCAGAGCAGCAGCATGTGGACCATGCGGAGAAGAAACATTTCCCGTGGAACCAAACACAAGGTAGTGAAGGATACGTGACAAACAATCAGTGTCACAGCCAGGAGGAGGTATCCCACAATCGTTGTGATTAGGCCCTCAAAGTGCGAGGCACGGACCTGAAAGGGGGGAAGGGGGGGATTCATACATCCCAAACTTAGGTCGTTCTTGCTCACTGTAAATCCCCTCCTTTGCATCAAGGAGAGAAAATACAAAACTCAGGAGTAGGGCCTGCAGCCGGAATTAGCCTATTTAACGTTTCTAAAACTCATCAAAAAGGACAGAGATTTGGGACATGATTTGTCTGGATTTCCAGGCTTCTGGGAGGTAGCTAAACGTTTTATAGGGGACACGAAACTTTAAAAGATAGCTTTCTATTTTTTTTTACTCACATAATCTTCAAAACCGAGTCCCACAACAGAGAAGTGCCCGATGTGATAAGGACAAAAAGCTGAAAAGTGAACAGCAGCACATGAAAACGTTTGAATCACGTTCAGGAAATATTTAACAACATTTTGCAGCAAGTCCAAAAATATATACAGGGTCCCCCCCCAACGCTAAGTGGGTGATAAAATGGGTGTAAACTGACAGCACCACGGTGCATCTCAGCCTGCTTGCTGTGTGAGAACACCGCAGGGATTCAGACGGCCCAATCGCCCTTAGCTCGTTCACTGCAGGCACCACGCCTGTGTTGTTACTACACAGCAAACAGGCAGCAGCTTGCCCTGCAGTGAGCCTTTCCCCATTCAAGGTTGGGTGTTAATGAGTTTACAAATGAACGATTACACAAGAGCGCTAAAGCCTCTGTTTATGCAATGGAACAGGTTGCAGTGAGTGACCTGGGAAAAGGCTTATGGACCAACCACGGTACAGCCCAGAGGGAGGTGTAGCTTGCTGAACTTTTAAATCTACTCCCTTATAAACAGGCCTAGACTTTCCAACAATTTTCTGGGACCCAACGCAATCGGTCAAGTCAGAATACTGGCCACGTTAGACTGAAGAATTGACCATGATGTTGATGGCACACACAATTTAATTGAAATGGTCGAAGTTTAATGAAATTCCGGAGTCGACATACCAAACACGAGAATAAAGAGTGTGTTCAGCGAAACCACCCAGAACACATGTTCCTGGAAAAAAAAGGGTAAAAGGCCCAGGTTACACAGTGAAGGATCAAGGGTGCCTTTTCCCACACGTTATACTGTTCTTTATGAAACCAAATGGACACTCATCATGTTTGTTTTACATACCAGGAACACCAGTGAGCCATCTAGTCCCAACATCTGAAAAACAAAAATAAATGACAATACAATATGACCACATAAAATACTATTATTATAACTGTTCAATTATTATTGTGGCATCCTACAAAGATAAAAATGTACAATTGTAAGCCATTTATACCGCTTGCTATTCTCTAATATATATATATATATATGAAAGTAATACAATGGACAGAGGGGGAGTGAGGCCCATTGAGGTGGATGAGATGGATGTGATTGGCTTACTCTTTCCCAGGTGAGCTCCTCAGCTGCCCGGTCCCACTCCAGGGCATTCCAGTTCATGTCATCTGCAACAAGGAAACCATGGGGTCATTCTCCACCCACTGTTCCCGTAGCAACGCAACCACAACCGGGCCTGGGATTCAACCCGAGACGCATACGCCGCTGGACTTGGCTCCGAGCGTCCGTCCCTTTAAAACCGACCGGTACCACTACCTTGCGCCCCGTTGTTGCCGTCCACCCCGTCTTCGCCGGCCGCGTCTTCCTCGTCCTCGTTCTCAACATCTTCCTCCTCGGGTGCATCCACCTGGGCGTCGGGGTCCGGGTCGTCGACAGCCTCTTCCTCCGCGGGGGGGTTGACGGGAGCCGGCGGGTCCTCCGCCGCTCTCTGGTCGGCGCCTGCAGCCTTAAGTGGAGGACGCACAGCGCGTTGGCACAGCAACCAGCCACCCTCATCACCTTGCTCCTAGAGGTAGGGTTTGTGCACATGCGCACAAGGGACAAGGATCTGAGCAGCTTACAAGAGACGGGGAACTCCAGAATACCTGATTGCCTTGCCCTGCAGCATTGGGAGGGTGCTCCAGGTTTTGTTCGAGCCACTGGGGGGCACCGCCGTGGACGATCTGCTCCCGCAGCCACACCAGGCTGATGAACGCGCACAAGGTGCACGTGACCACAAAGCACCCCTGCAAGCAGTCGGCCAGCAGATTCTCCCTAAAGAAGAGCAAACAAACACCCACGCCAACAGCCAGGAATTAGTCAACCCATTTGGATTTCAAATTAAATACCGCTGTGGCAAACAACTGGGGTCTGTCAGTCAGAAGAATATTAAATCTACACCTACAATCCATGTACTGCGAATGCCTCTGCTAACAAAACGGCCAATAGGAAGCTTTAGAGCTCCCTTTTAGGCTTTTCTAAGAATTCATTTGATTACATTAAAATAATTTTTTTAAGATTAACAGCAGGCCCACTGAAATGGCGAGGTAGGGCGCGTGCAAGGAGCTGTAACCGGTCGACGGCGGTGAGACGTACGTGGACAGCATGTCCAATGGCAGCATCAGCAGGGAGCTCACAGAGCCAGTAAACAGACACTTGTAGATGCGACCTGTTGACAAAATGTTAAAAGAGAAAAATGTTTTCAAGACAGCAATGCCAACGCTGCTTAAGGTGCAACTCAAAACCACCATTACAACAGTGCGTTGGGTACATAGGTCATTCGTGGGGCCAAAAGTAACTCAAAGGTAAAAGAGAAACAAGCTGCGTAATAACTTGGGCACATTGTCATGCTAGCTGATCCACGTGGAACCCATTTTAGAGTACTGAATACCAAAATGAAAAGACAGCACGTCAATTCCATGCCCCATAGATTGATCTTAGTTCACTAAACCACCTCTGCCCATCCCACAGAAACTTATTAACCTGGTTTTAGATCCAATTCTAGATCTGAAACTAGTTTTATCAGTTTTCAATTGTACTCACATGCTGTGAGGGGAACAACTCCCAACCATGCAAAGGCCACAAGTGTGTAGTGGAACCAGTATCTTATGGCTGTGCCAACACTGGTCACCAGTCCCGCAAATATATCCTGAACCGGAAGCCGAGAAGGCATATCTGGAGAATAAACTGGGGAGGGGAGGCGAGGCGAGAGGAGGTAGAGAAAAAAAAAAGACAGTAAAAATATGGTTCCCGGCAGTTCTGGTTATTGATTCATTTTGGAAAACACATTCTCATCACTTACACAACTGAATTTGAAATGCTTTATTAAATATTCAATTGCGTAAATGGAGAGAATGTGAATTAGTCACTTAATGAGAAAAACTAAATATTATTACTGATCATTATTTATTTAAGAAAAACTCTTCAGATCACAAGAGAGGAATATTAAGAAAACTTCCACAGAATTTGCTTCCAAGAGTACATTTATCCATCTGTTCCATGTAATGTCCAACAGGCAACATTAACAGGACACAGGCAAAGAATCCAGTTTAAAATCAGCACGCGCAAAAACATGACCATATGGAAATACTTACTTGGCGTGAAAGCAAATCTATGCTTGCATAATTCACAGTATTCTTTTCTGCTGTGTTTTAGCCATTGAACTAAGCTGTGAAAAAAGGAGAAAAGAAACGCAGAGGTCCAGTTAGCCGTTACCTGAAGTGCAGCGACCGAATGCATGATCAAGCAGAAGACACTGAACCTCAATGATTATTTAGGCCATACGCAAGCTAGCGTCTCAAGATTATTTTGGGGGATAAACTATTCTCATAAAAAGAACGTGCATGCTTCAATGGATTAAGTGTCTATCTGGAAGCAAACGTTTTCTAAGCACACAAAGAAATGCAATGTCTGCCGGTTGACCAACAGGCCCTAGCACAGCTCACTTCTTTTTCCAGTGAGCAACGAATGTGACCCGCAGACATCTTTGTCCCCAGAATCGGCCGTATATTTAATTTGTTTTCCTGCTATTACATTTTATGCAGCTTAAACATATATAAAAAACGGAAAATCGTCCGGGTATCGCTGTAAGCTTTTCTGTTTCATACATGGCTCCAGCTTGAAAAAACTAATTGAAGAAAATATTTCAATTAGGATTTCAAAATCAAAACTGATTTAGCAGACAGCATAGAAGAAATCAGAAAACAATTTTTTATAAAAAACAGAAAGGAACAGAGAGAACAGGTGAGAGGACAACAGTGCAGCATTTGCTATCCTAGGAAGCCAACATACAATTTTAGAGAGCAAACCCTCAACACAGTCATTTAAGTAGATTTGGTGCAATTCCTGAACAATTCTCGGTTATATCTGTTTATACCAAAAGCCATTAGGAGAGGAATGAAATTCATTTAATTGACTGGTTTTATCAATACACAGATATTCTCACAATTTCACATAGCTGGCAATTAGTTACATTTCCTAATGATAGATCTAGTCAATATAATCACAAATACTTCTTATTGCTTAGTTATTTGATGCTTAGCTATTTCAAATTGGTGTACCACCATACTGAACAGATGTAGTGGTGAGGGTGGAAGTTTAATAAAATATCAGACAATGGTTAAACAGAGGCCTGATAGTTATATTCTTATATACAAATAATCATGCTTCGAGTCCTCAGGCAGTGTATTTCAGAGTAGTAGTTAGCTCTTTTGGGAAAAACCGCTGACTAGAGAAAGAGCAAGCCATAGATGACCCTGCAATTATCAGTTTGTTTATGAGGTGCCATAAGGATCCTGAACCCTGGAATGGGACATTACTCAACACTGAATTACATCTGAAAGGGAATCGCTCCAGGTAATTTATGCCTTCTGCAGAGGTCTGGTTTCATTTCACAGTGGCAGTATAACACAAAGAGTAAGAGGTCAGGAGTTGCTCTCTCTGTCGTCACCTGGCGAGAGATCCCTGAAGAGTGATACTCACCACTCCTGGTGAATGAATTTAATACTGCCAGTGCAGACACAGGGGTGATAAAGCGGCTTGTCGGGGGTTCCTTCCGACCGACAGACCCTGCATATGTCAGCTGCAGGGGAGACAGAGACAAATCAGCCCCGAGGCCCAGAAGACAGGCAACCGTACTCAATGAATGGGACATAGATCAATATCGTCACCATTCTCTGGGCACCAGGTACACTGTAAGACCAGGAACGTACTGGTGATGCGGAACCCATGAAGGATATTTCTGCTATAGAAGACAATGTTACCCTCTAGATTAGAGACCAGAATATGATCGGTTCCCTAAGCCGTCAGCTAGAACTTCTCTTGTTGGAAAACCTAGGTTGTTGTAGTAATTGGTTTGATTCCCAGTCAACGGCCCGTTTTGTAGGGACTGGGTCCCTTTTAGGACCAACATTTTTTTTTAAACGTGTTTTCTGAGGCTATTGTGTGTCCTTAGCAGGATTTAAGTAAATACATGATAGAGAAAAAACATAAATTATGAAGCTTATTAAAAGCTTATCGGAAAGAATCTGATTTTCAAAGCCTTCATAGTCAAATCTTCCACTTTACATAATTTTGAATGATGAATATAATGACCTACTTCACAATAACAATAATTACATTGGGTAGTTTTTCCGGGAAAACATTCCATAAACACTAGTTTTGAGTTTAGTCGGGGCTTAATAATAATAAAAAAAAACCTTATAAAATATGAAGTCACACTTATTTCCAAAAGAACCCCCTACGGATGGTGTAGCGTTACAATTTAAATTCTGTATTCTAGCAAAGTCAATACTTCAGTCTCATTTCAAAACATAGACACAACGAGGTTACTAACCAACTCTACTTTTAGACATAAAACGATATTAAAACCTTTCAATCGCCAAAAAATGCTTAACTGCTACCAGCGTTGATGTAATTATTTTTTACTGATTCGGATTAGTTAACATACATTTTTTTACCATTTTCGCTATTCACTTCTTGTTAAGGGGAATGTAAATAATTCAAGGCAGACTTAAATTTTATAGATGTATAACACAATGGGAACATCAGAAACACTATTAGCATACAAGTGCATGACACCCATAAGCAAAACAGCTACACTAAATACGGTCTCAAACCTACACGCTAGCGTTACTTAGCTAGATAGCAACAATTTGAAGACATTGTTGTACAAGCAGAAGCTAATTTATGGGGGTCCCCGTAAACCGATTAACCCGATTTGGCGTCCATGTTCACACAGTTGGATTACATCTAGCTAGATAGCTAGTGACAATATGTATTAAAGCCATCGTACCATAATTTTGCGAGCTAACTAGCTACGCAGAAATCTCAATCTACCAGCGATGATAGTTATAATTTAGTAATGGGCAAACTCAAGCAAATTCAGTTAAATAAATAATCATAAAGATACAGATATCTTACTACTTAGCTACATTATGATGGTGGCAAGTTAATGGATACATCGCAACATTGTGCCTTAATGTTACATTGTGCTAAGTAGCAGAAGTTTGCTCGATTAAACACGGGGTTCTTGACACCAATACGGCTGATGGTTCTACTACGACAGTCTTAGCTAATCATAACTGATGCGTTGGTGTACCCGATTAAAACTCATGAGATATGATACACTACCTTCTTCGGCGCTGTCCATCTTGAATGGTGACGCACTGCTTTCGATAACACTTTCAACTAGCTACACTAGTCAACACACCGTCGTAGAGCCAGGAGATCAAAATAGCTTCAAAGACTCGAAACATTGAAATGTCAACCTGGTGGTGCCAAATCAAACACCTGTCCCGTTTCAACTGACTACGCAACACCTCCGATACCGACCGAATGTGACCACAAACCTCCAAGA
Source organism: Hiodon alosoides (assembly GCA_025775065.1). Taxonomy (NCBI): domain Eukaryota; kingdom Metazoa; phylum Chordata; class Actinopteri; order Hiodontiformes; family Hiodontidae; genus Hiodon; species Hiodon alosoides. The sequence goes on along the minus strand of JAOYSI010000012.1, from coordinate 867,033 downwards.
GAAGTGACTAAATGCATTTATTCAAAACGAAGCATGTTCGCCAAGACAGCTAACAGTAACCATCCCTGCCAGCTAGTAAAAAATACGCAAAGTAACGCGCTGAATATTTACGGCATTTTTTACGACGATCGCCGGCCAATGTTGCATGTACACGACAGTACTCCTTATTTTGCGACTGTCTTCTTCACTACCGCTGTTCGTTTAGCCACCTGCTGCCATCTAACGCCCTGGAGTGTAAAGTTATAAATACGAAAGTATGTAAAAATATGGCCTAATCCAGATCTAGACTGGAATTACTAAAAACTACAGAGGTACGCGATGAGTGATGAGAACATTTATGAGAAAAAATAAACTTTTAATATTTTACTTTTTAATATTTATTTAATATTTCCACACAGGCTATTAAGTACATTAATTCCAAACAAATATACATATGCTATACAATGAATAATTAAAAGGTCATTTTATCAATGTCTGAAAAAATAATCACAAAGCTTTCCATTTCTACATCATTAATAACATGTTAATATTTTGGCCCAATGTTCACCTACAAAGAATACCCTTTGGCCCTCAAAGTCCAAAACTGCAGACACCCATGTTGACTCTCCCTCACTGTGAAAACGTTTCTGCGCCAATTTTGACATCACAAACATCGGACAGTCGTGGCACAGTTTACCAGAGCTGTCCTAATCAATCTTTTGATCATTCTAGGAAAGTACAATATCCACAAGTCCAAATTTAGTCACTCCAAACCTTGATTTATTGTCTTTGAAAAGGAAACTGAGCAGTACATTAAGAACATCTCTGACTCAAAAAATAAGAGAGTTGTGAAAACGTTTCATTTGTGCTCTTTGTTTAATGTTTTTGTCTGAAAAACTCCCCCTGGCTCTGTTCATGACTTGTCTGTTTCTGTATTAATGACTATTCTTGTCCTTGTTCATTGTCCTTACAAATAAAGTTGGAAAAAAATAAAAATAAAATAAAATAAAAAGTTTACCAGAGCTGAACAAACATGACGGGCAGTGACTTCATTAAATCAGGACAAACTTCATCCTCCCATCCACTTCCTTCCCCTTCAGTCCCTGATATGCAATGTAGATTATTATCGGTGTTTCCACGAATTCCTGTACTCATGGTGACACCGTATGGCACATCTAACCAACTGCAATTGTTGCAGGGTGAATCTTTCATAATGCAATGAAGATGATTCCAGACAACGATATTAAACGCCATTCTTACTTTCATTAAAACAACGCAGAACGTGTAAATCGGTAACTGATTATGAAGAAATGCGACTGATTGGCTGCATTTCTTTACCGTAAGAATTTGTGTCGGCGGGACGGCACTCTTGTTTTTCCAAGACGATTTGATATTTTCTGTAATAATAAAAAAATAAAATAAATAAACCGTTGGCAAACATGGATATCCAACTTTTGTATCTTACTGGTTTTTTTTTTTCTTGTTTTTTGTTTCCTAACCAACAGGTGGGTGTTGGTATGTTAGTGGAAATGAAACTTGGCGGTCTCCTATGAAGAGGGATTGGAGCAAAACATACAACTTAAAATACTTTGGACCATATAAGTGTATTTTGGCTATTCAAAACCTAACGGCGTCGAACAATTGCGTGGCGCCGTGGCTTAGTTGGTTAAAGCGCCTGTCTAGTAAACAGGAGATCCTGGGTTCGAATCCCAGCGGTGCCTTTTGTTTTTAAGAGAGATCAATTATGATATTTGACAAAAAGGGTATGTTGTGGTAGCTCTGTGTCAAAAGTTCCTCCCAATGAATAAATGAAGCCGATGTTAAACAAGGTATTTTTAAATCACAATGTTGCTCTGCTGATTGCGGTAAATAATTTGGTTTGCGCTACTCTGTTGAATTCAGTGAGTTAACTAAATTCGTGATCATGTGATCTCATGTGACTGGAAATCTAGAGAAAATACGATAAAAGACATCCGGCCTTTTGTTTGTTTTATTGCCAAATCGCTGAGAATACAGAGATCATAATATATATATTTTTTTAATCGAAGCGACGTTTCTCAAAATAACTTAACATTTATAAAACGATGCAGTCATTAAAATTGGGGTTTTTGGAGGTTGAGAGGAGCACAGTTCTAAAGTCCCGCAATAGCTTTTTTAAACCAAATTCCAGAACATTCACTGTGATCAGATTACCATGCTCCCTCTTCCACAAAGCCCTACTAAAAATGGAAAGTAACTGCATTGTGCATGAATATCTCCCACAAACCGAAGTAGGCAAGTACAATATAGTTATCGCGGTAAAATCTGTTTAGCCAGCTGATTTAATGTGATTGGCGGTGTGTGGCTGTAACAGCCACTTAAATCGTTCGGCTATATTTTATTCTTATCCAGGAATGTGTTTGGACTTTGCAACTCTCGGATCGGTTAGTCAAAGTGAGGACCGATAACTTGAAGCCTGACAACCAGGAAGTAAAGGTGACTGTTTTTTTCATTTAGAGTATTTGAAAATGTATTTTCTCGTTCTCTTTCGGTACTGGTTTTAGTATTTATTATCGAATGATTCTGATTTGTAATGGGACGAGGCGACGTTGTTTAGTTTATTCTCAAGTAAAATATGCAGTTGGAAATTAATTAAAATTTTTACAGGTTAGTACTTCTGAATAGGTCAATTACAAATGCGTGGTCTAAACAGTAGGTAGTTTGTGCACAGATTAATTTTTTCAATGTAACCATTTAAGTCGTGACACTAGTTGTGCAAAGTCATGGTCCTGTTAAACCAGGTTATGTAAATACTCTCCTGTAAACCGTGGGCGCACACGTTGTGCTTTGTATTGCGAAAAGTTTGTTTTTTCAAGTTAAAACGTCTCATAATGTTATTCGTTGAAACATGCCGCTTATAAATTCTGCTTTTATGGTACTTTAAATTGAATCAAATTCAATTTCAAATTGAATATGTTCAACGCCGTGAAGCAGCAGTTTACTTGTCTAATACAGTAATAATAATAATACATTATTATTAATTGCAAATGGTATTCTGAGGGGTTGCATGGGGGTTTATGGAAAAGTATATAGCTAAAAGTTTCAAAACAACTTGAGAAAACCAATGGCTTACATGGAAACACCCAAGAACCGTTTCTTTGTAAAACTTTGACTGAGGCATGTAAGAACCCGTGGGTTGTAACCATAAAGATTCTTTGGAATCACTGTACACAGTGGCCTACTTTCTTGTCAAAGACTAGAAAACATGCATTAGAGATGGTTTTAACAGGCCAGGCATTCTGGAATTGGTCAAGCTGGCCTGTGACAGTCAGCTGCGGAGAAAGCAGTTCTTACAAACGGGCTGTGATCATAGTTTATTTTAATATCTAATTCCCTTTTGTGGTTAGCAATTTGAAAGTCACAAATACCTTTGTCTCTCCTTTAAAGATGGCAAACGAAGCAAAGCCTTGTCCATGTGACCTTGGAGACAGGATGGAGTACGAAGCGATGGGAGAGGAAGTGCAGATCGAGCATATCAAGGCCTACATTGCACGACCACCACACCCTTCTGAAAAAGCCGTCATTGTTATCCAAGACATATACGGGTGGCAGCTCCCTAACACCCGATACATGGCTGATTTACTTGCTTCTAATGGCTACATGTAATTACCGTTCCTCAATTAGTCAGCAGTACCTTTTCTCTTTTGCTTCTAAGTTAATATTAGAGTCAGGAGTGAGCAAGCCCATTCTAACGCTGCAAGTTTTCATTCCATTCATTGAAATCGTAATTTTGAATGAATGATCTCACCTGGTTGTTTCCAGGTGTAAATGTCTTTTTTAGTTCCATTTTGCTTTAAATTCATTTTATAAATATTTGTAAATACCAAAACATTCCTGAATCCCGTTTTTTCCACATATTATAAAAAGGATACTGTATGCTATTTGTATTCCATTTATAGTGCCATTTGTCCGGATTTCTTTGTGGGAAAGGAGCCTTGGAGTCCATCTCATGACTGGTCCAAGTTCCAAGAGTGGTTGGAAGACAAAAAACCCACTCATATAAATAAGTAAATGTTGATAAAATCCTAACTTCTATATTGCTTGCAACCGTTTCAGGATCACTGTTTTGCCAACTACTCAGCTATGGTCAAATTGCTTGATTTCTGCTGTTCAGGGAGGTGGATGCGGTGCTGAAATTCCTAAGTGAGCAGTGCAGCGCTACGAAGATCGCATCCGTGGGCTTCTGCTGGGGAGGCGTAGCCTCGCACCACTTAGCTCTCCAATTTCCCCAGATCAAAGCCGGGGTTTCTGTTTATGGTGAGCCTCTAGTGGCAAAACGGCTGCTGACGGCTACATCTCTTCTTTTAGCTCAACCGGGATAGAGGGTTTAACGGTATTATACCAAATAATATTTTTCTATAAATGCAGCTAGATGTGTTTTTAGGAATTTCAGATAAAGTGCATTGTTCAAAGGTAAAACGGCAGAGTCCTTTGGTAACCTTTGTTCACTTTTTGTTTTTGTACCATGTACCACCCACAGCCTCTGTATCACATCTGAATTTCCCTCTTGACAACAGGAATCATAAGAGACACAGAAGACAGATATCAGTTGAAAAGTCCCACGTTGTTCATTTTTGCTGAAAAGGATCAGGTCATACCACTTGACCAGGTCAGTGGCTCTACAAGTTTTCATGATCGTGAGGCTTGTTGGTTAGGGTCGATTACACCAACAGGGAGTGTGACTAAAAAATGAAAAATTTAATTTGTCCAGGTGACCGTCCTTGAGAAGAGGTTACAAGAAAAATGTCCCGTCGACTTTCAAGTGAAGATATTCCCTGGCCAGACACATGGGTTTGTTCATCGCAAGAGGGAGGATATTGATCCTAAAGACAGGTCTTTAATTCAGGAGGCCAGAACAGATATGCTAAATTGGCTTAATAAATATGTTTAAAATGATTGGCTTTTACAAAACTGCATGACTTTCAATAAGTCTTCACTATCCTATTTACCATGCTAACAATTTCAATGATTTAACTACATGCTTAAAGGCCTTAATGGCTGCATCTTTTCATCACGAGTGAAGTTAAACATTTAGCAAATGCACAATAACATTACACCAATTGCCCTTGCTTAATCCAGCCCCACTTGATTTAATCAATTTATGGAGCATAGGTTCTCACTGCACCTCTATTAAGTTGCCATCTATAATTGTTTTGGCACAGTATGCATTCATAGATCAGTGGCTTTACACGTTCCCCACCATACTTTGACTGGTCCTATTCCAGGACTAATCAGAAGTGTGACCCTCAGTATGGCCCAGTGAATGGTGTGATCAAGTTCAATTTGGGCATGATTATACTGGTGAATAAAAAGCTAATGGACCTGCACATGATGTAATGCAATATTTTAACGGGTGTTTGCCGTATACTGTCGTGACACTGCTCTCAAGACTTTATACATTAAATGAACTACAACCAAGTATGATTTTTGGTAATGCATTTCAGTGTAGGAAACAATACTGCCCTACCATTTGAATGTAAATATGTTGAAAATGCCACATGGGGGAGGGGTTAACAGACATTTTATTTTAACATTAGTACAATTACATTTAATTCTTTTAAGATGTCATGGTATCAAATAATAAATAACCGTACTAAAGTTTGGACACTGTCTTGTCAAGTGCTCGAGTCCAAAGACATGGGCCTTCTGGTCAGTCTTCCGACTGTCCCTGGCTTCTGATGTCATCGATCTTCAGGATCATCTTCACCACCTGAGTGGCCAGCTGTATCTGCTGCTTCTTCCCAATCAATGTCTCGATCACATGCCGTTGCTTCATATCTGAACAGGAACAAGTGTCAACGGTTATGGCTTCTCCAAAAATCACCCTTGTTGTTTAGCGTGCCAATTCAGTTTGTAGTGACAGAGGCATGAATACGGCCGGGCACCCAGGATAATGTTTTACCCTTTGGTAACAATAGGGAATAGGAACTATAGGCCTACACAATGAAACAGAAGATAAGTTTAACCGGAAATTTACATTTTATTTCTAAATTAATAGTTGGCGATGTTTGTTTGTACCCAACCCTGCAAAACCTGTGCTGCTTAAATTTCAACAGTACAATGGGGGCAAAATCGGCTCTGCTTCTTAAGCCGAATCCTGCAGTTCTAGGTTTCCAAAATGTCAACAGGAAAACAAGTTGCAATAACTAAGTTACTATATAGGGATTCATTATATGGAGGGCCACAGCTTTGCATCATCAGACCTGGGCCAAGATTGGTTGTTGGCCCCTAGACAACATGGCTTTCCCCCACTTATCAGCAGCCCTAATTATACACAGTTCTACATAACATTTTAGGTATCAGCAGTCATGGAATATAACATCTTCCAGAGTAAATACATACCGTTTGTGGACATTTGCAGACAGTCGATTCCGAGAGCTGAGTTATTTTCCTTCACTTGTCTGGCTCTAACCTCAGTCATGGTCTGGATGGGGTTCAGACCGCTGTTCTCGGCCAGGGCCATGGGGATGACCTCCAGAGCATCAGCGAAGGCCCTCATAGCATACTGCTCCAAGGAGGGGCACTGCAGGAGAGAAACGACAGAGTTCTACACCGAGACACATCATGCAATAAAAGCTCCTTTGGAAGTAAATACTACCTTGTCTGCAGCCCGGTTAACAGCGAGAGCACAGGAAATCTCAGAGGCTCCACCGCCGTACACGATGCGGTTGTCACGGACCAGGTTGCGGATAACACACAGAGCATCATGGAGAGCACGCTTTGCCTCCTCAATAATCTAATGTGGGGAAGTGAAGAAAATACATTGCAAATGAAAACGACCAAGTAGTTAAGGACCCCAGTTTCTTTTGTTCATTCATTTAAATTCCAGCCACCCCAAGACAAACAAGGATCAACCTCAGAAGTAACCTCCAAAATGCAAGCAACGTTCTAGAGTTTACCAGACACAAAGCAGGTGTGGCCATTACACCGGCACCGTACCATTTTGTTCCCTCCTCTGATGAAAATGGTCACTGCACGGGAGTTCTTGCACTCCTCGATGACGAGCATTTTGTCTTTGGTCGTGCCGAAACAGATCTCCCTCACGGTTCCAGCAGTGCCAAGCTTCTCGGGTGTCAGCTCAGAAAACCTAGGAACAATGCGCCCCCCGGTGGCTATGGCGATCAGCTGTGGGGAAAGAGATTTGAATGGCCGTCAGTGTGGGTAGGGCTTCAAAACCTCAACTATAATTTATACAAGAAATTGGAGCTGGTCGTTTCTTTGACATAAAGCTAATGAAGTATTCTAAAATGTAGAGGACATCTGTTTGTTAAAGAAAACAATGCACCTGTAAACTTAAGTCAGTAGTAGCTCACCTCAATTTCAGGTCCTCCAACCCAGCGGATAGCAGGCAGATTGTTCTGAAGCAGCAGGTGGTTTGCTTCATCATCAAAACCCCACTGACAAATGGCAAGGTTGGCCCCAGTATCTTTAATCTGTTGGTAAAAATGGCAGCTTTTTGTCAATCACAAGACCACCGTTCATTTTAAAATCTAAAATAGTGAAACGTTTTATACCCCTCAGAAAATGACTCAATTTGTATTCTTGCAACTAGAAATTGAAATGACTGTGAAATGAAAATTCAAAATAAAAAAGAAATGCAATTCATGAGCTGAGAGAAAGCTATAACAACCTGACGAATCATTTCTTGGAACTTGTCCTTCTCATATTTCTGCAGGGCTTTGTATTCATCAATAGATGTCACGTCCAGCTTGTGCTTTGTTTTGGGCTTGGGAGGTTCAAACGGGCAGGTGAGAATAGCGATTTTTGTGTCTTTTAAAACCTGAAACAGGAACATTCATCAGATACACAAATCCTGTGTTAATATGCAATGGGCATCCACATTTTATACACACATATGAAAGCTAGCATAAATAACCTTGGGCATCTGGGGGTGGCTGAAGTCTTTGTCCACAATCACTCCTTTGATTAGCTGGGTGTCCTCCAGCTTACCCCCAACTTTCCCCTCCATCTTGATCAGTTCGAAATCAACGTCCTTCCTGCCCATGTCCGCCACAGTAAGAACAGCAGTAACGGCGATCTCTGCCATCTGCCTGTGGCAACGGTTGATCCTGTGCGGGGACACAGGTGACTTAAAGTACAACCAACTGCTATTTCTCACTGTGTTCAGTGGTATTGTAGGTCTAAAAATAAAATTTAATCCAGATCTGCTTTATTTTTTTGGGGAAAAATACTTTTTGCTTTTTAAAAATGACCAAACGGTTGCGTGTTCACAATCTGTAGCGGTGCCCTCCAGTGAGTTAATAACCTGGGGTACATCGTAACATGCAACCTGCTATACTGGATAAGAGTCCCAGCCAAATCACTAAACAAGTATATGCTTGCATCATCTTAGATTTCTGCTTACACTTTGGACCCCAGAGTGGTCATGGCAGTCTGGATCAGGGGCTCTGTGTTGGTCGGATCCACCAAGAAGCTGTCACTGATCTTGTCGAGCTGCTCAATGGCGATCCGTGCCGCCTGATTGTAACCGTCGGCGATGCGGATGGGGTGAATGCCACGGTCTAACAGCTGCTCAGCTTCTTCAAGCAGGGCCCCAGCAAGCACTGAGGATGAATATGAAGACATTAAAATTTTTAATATCAAGTTTCATTAGATGGGGTTTGTAACGTGAAGTGGAAAATTGTTAACGTCTTTGGCTCTGGATACGAGCGTCTACTAAGAAACTAAATATTCATGCTCCATACACATTGACAGTCACCATTTCCGAGGTACGACTAAGGCGTTGAGTTTGCCATGGCCCTTTTTCTCAATAGTTAATTGACAAAGTACAAAACATGACTCACCAAAAATTATGAAAAGCCTTCTTACCAACTACACCAGTGGTTCCATCACCAATTTCTTCATCTTGAGACTTGGAAAGCTCAACCATGAGTTTGGCAATCTGATGATCCACATCCATCATGCCGAGGATAGTTGCACCGTCATTGGTGATTGTCACGTCACCATCCTGGCTCACCATCATTTTATCAAGTCCTTAAATGTTGGGGGGGGCAGCATGCTTTTATAAAAATACAGGTACATGTCATGTCAAATTTAGGTCTAGAAATCAGGGGTTGAGACTTACCATTTGGGCCCAAGGATGTCCTGAGTGTATTGGCCACGGCCTTAGCAGCCATGATGTGAGACTAAGAAAGAAAAAGACAGGAGAGGGCGCATTATCACATTGAGAAGAAAATATAGACACAAGCCATGATATAAATTAGCCATAGCTTTAAGACGGAGACCCTTTTTAAATGTAATAAACGTTGCTGCTTTGCGACAAATCGTGCATTCGTTTGGTAGTTTCCTCAGACGAATATTCGAGGACAAATAGTTAAGCCACCCTTGCACAACGAAAACGACACATTGAGAGCTAACGGTGCAAAAAAAATTTTGTGCAAATTCCATAGCTATATTAAACTCCTTATCTTATGCATGTACTTTACTATAGTAAAAAGGCCAGTAAAGAACGTATCTAATAAACCTAAAAGAAAGATTTAGTCTTTCAGAAAACGGAGTTACTGGTGGAAATAGCATCGCGTGGATATATAACGTGCAATCGTACCATTATCAAAAAAATAAATAAATCCCGAGACACTAATTAAGCCCCTCGCTCATGCAATTTTATAAATAAAAAAAATGTTTCTGAAAAATGTATACAAGACCGATAACGATTTAACAGATAAAAAAGAAAAATCGGTGGCTACCTTCACAGCGTCAAGGCCCGACAGCCTAGACTTCTTATCTTGATCCTTAATAATAATGAACGGACGTCCATACTCGTCGAAGGCGAGGGTCCCCAATGTGGACATCTTGAATGCAAAATTTTTATTTTACCTTTTGTTTTCAACTACTGCAAAAATTTTAGTTTAGTAGAAAATAAACGAATGTAACCGGGGCCTTAAGAGAATCGCAGTGCGTGGACTGCCGGCAATTCTGAAACCGGCGTGGCGGCTGAACCATATATTACTGAAGGGTACGTCGTAATTGTAAACTTGTATAATTACTAAATCTTAGAATTAGAATTAATTTTATTTATTTATATTATCACAATTAAAATACAGGATGCTACTTAACTTTTCTTTAAATGGTTATAAATTATAAATTATATTTATACTTACACATTTTATTTTTACAATGGTTCGTTCTACTCTCGCGTTTCTTCCTCCACACAAAGAACCACGCTGCTCTGCCCATAAATATAGGATTACTAGATAGTATACAATGCCGTGTTATTTTATCATTTTGAACTTCAGTTCTATATATATTTGGAAGATCGTATATTAAAGGTTTTTAAAGAAGCAGCGATATATATATATATATATTAAACAGAAAGCAAAGTATAACTGAAATCATGATGATTTCCGTTTTATTTTGATGGTGATGTATGGTAAAAACCATCTAAAGTTTTGTAGTAGTTGCCTGTAGTGTTGCATTATAATAATTACCTTTGGGACAGGAAAAAAACCAAAACACATTTCCTTCTCTTAGATTACAGTTTACTTGTATCGATCAATTATTCTACGCTAACATAACTTAAATTGGCTCATTTTAAACCAGCTTCGCGTGCCAGATTGAAGTCCAAATCTTCTATATCATTCGTCCTTTACTATGGCATAATCATAACATAATATGGCTAGCCTTACACCAATGTGATCTGCTGGTACAGCTACATTAGAATTGTGTCTTCTTCACCCCTTCATTGAAAATGAGCTCATTTTGATTAACTGCACAATGAAAGTTAATTGCCTGAAACTATTCTCCATAGCTGTGTGAAAGCCGAATCAAAGTGCATTACCTGCACTCGCTGTATTGTATTTAGGGGAATAGCAGTAGATCCATTGCTTGTTTAGAGAACGTCCACAGCCTTTAACAAATTAATACAATTTAATTAGTAGAAACTCACATATCAACTATCAAGGTCATTTCATTTCAATATGTACTCCCATACTACATACCGGTTCAGTTTTAACTGTTAACTGTCTGACATAACTCCACACCCATATTACGGCATTCAAACAAACTGTAATAGGCAACACTACACTATTGCCAGAATGATTGCGTAAAGAAATAAGATTTAGGTTTGTTTATTTTAATAACATTAATAATTTGAAAGGAAACGTATATAAACCTTTTGTTTTACTTATGGTCTCCTCTGCATGCAAAACAACATCGACCATTGCTATGAAAGGAAGTATGGGTATTTATTTTATCTACTTTTTTTATCTCTATCAATCTGCAACGCGGACAAGGTCCCTCTCCACTGAATTACCCAACCACCAGAATCAAGCAGTGTGTGTGCAGTGGTGGCTGCCACTGCAGCCATCTGCAAAGTAGGTGTCGATGCCAAATTGATTGAATTGAAATATCACTACAGGTAGTATGAGTAAAGATGACTGCTCCTAAAATCAAATGGGCTGGTCCAGAAAAATAATATATTAGTACTAGGTTACCATTAACACATAATTGACAATATAATACCACTATTACCAGAGACTCTTTAATCAACACTAGAAGCCTTAAAGGTGTACATAGTGCATACAACCAGAAACCCAATAGTAGATATACAATTTTTTTTTAATGTTTACAAATATCAAATCAAATGCGCATACATGTTGTAAATTTAAATAAATCACTTTAGAACTTGGTGAAAACAATTACAATTACTGAATTACTACTTAACCACAAAAGTACATCAAGTTCAAGTCAACGAAGTAAAGCTAAAGGTTACAACTGTGATTTTGGAAAAGCGTGGTTGAAGATCCCAGGGGGTTTGTTTGACCCCTCCAACGCCAAGGTCTGAAACACAGCATTAAAAAGGCTTCTACGCCACAACATTGAGTCATATCTCTGATTCTCAGTATGCCCACCGTCTCTTCACAGGGTCTCTCTATTAACACCATGTTGGGGGTGGGCCATGTGGTCAACACTAGCGTGTTGTATGAAATTGACATCTGACCAGTGAGTTTTCAAATCCAAGAAATCCAGAAAAATACCCCCCGCCAAAAAAGCATGTTGCTAATCACCATGAAAGTTTGAGATTGGCCTACTTGGACAATATAGTAGACAAAAAAGGTAGTGACAGAGGCAACGTTCTTCACCCTCCAGGGTCTCTATGGCAGCGTTGTAGTGACGGGTGGAACCATGGTCATCCAGGGATTCACGGACTCAACAGAGCTTTCCCAGAATACACCACCAGTGAGGGCTGCACAAGACCAGTGACACCTTCACTACTCATTTTACATCCCCTCTACACGATCACATATTCCTGCACTCAAATAAATTTACCAGTCATTTACCTTGTTATACACATTGATTATTTTTATAGTTATTGGTTCGTTAAAACCATTTTAAGACGGTTTACATGGTGTTTTTTATGTTTGAAAATGTCTTGTGATTAATATATACATTATTTGAAGATCACCACAAGATTGATGAAGGTTGTGTGTTCTAATTAATTCTCCAGTGTTTTGGGTATTTTCATTCATGCTAATTTTAACACACATTAGGTCAATACAAGGTCCAATCCTGCTAATTGTTATTGTATTTTCTACCAGAATTCTATAATGTTTCAAAAACTGATATATTTTATTTTCGTCTGGATTGTAAGGATCTGGTGTTTCAGTCAGTATTTCAAAGTATCATGAAACATGGCTGTTCAACAAATTTGACCTAATTACATAGTTTCTTTGTGGATTTGACAGCAGGATTTCCCCTGCCTCTGCAATGATATATTTAATGCAAAAGTCGTCTTTGTTTCAGCGCAGTAAAAATAATTGATTTCTTTCAACTCCCGAGCACTTTAGAAGACAGGGTGTGAAAAAAATCCCACCACACTCAAAATCAAAGTTAGAAACAACGGCACACGTTTCCTTCGCAAAAGTAATCAGCCGGATTTGAAGTGAAGTTGCGTGGTGTAAGCATAGGTTGGTTTTCAGAAAACATGACGTGTGCTTTTATTCACTAAATATCTTCACAAAACATTAACATCTCAAAAAGAAAACCAAAGCAGCTTGATACAAACGCGTGGTGTAGATAACTTCTGACACGTGACGTAAAGTACAGCGTGTACTAAAACAGCATGTACGTGTTCATTTTATACGTAATTTCCTGTGCGTTTGATAGAACCTGAGTTGTATTATGTATTTCACTATGTTATACAACATAGACCTGTCTGCTAGGTTTCCACGGTCTATCCAACCGTCAGACATAAAGGGTAAGAAAAAGCTATGAAATTATTTTTGCTACATTTACGCTAGTCCACTGTTCACGTGGATGGCATTGCCGAACAGCGATCAGGCCACAACCATTTGGCAACTCTATTTTTTTGAACATGTTACATACTAGTAGCTCAACTAACCAATTCATTATTCCAAAGCAGTAGTTTGGCTGTTTCATTAGTCTTTTCAGTTCTGCCGTGGTATTCTGCACTCTTGGCTAGCTAAATGCTGTAACAGGCGAAACGCCTACGAAACGCTACGAAACGTAGCGAACGTTAGAGTAAAACTTAATGTAACTTATCTTAGATCTTACTTTTGCTGAACCCGGCTGTGAATTCTATTTGTTTGTGAACTCGATTAGTGTTCACAGTCCGATTTAAAATTTAAATATGACGGTTGTTAGCTCGCTGCTACTTGTTAGACATTTTTTTTGTCGTTCTGTGTCACGTGTGAACAATTAGACTCTTACTGGCAACGCTAGGGTTTTATTTCGAGCTTTAATGCATTCCAAATAAAACGATAAGGTCTTGCGGATCGGTTGTTACATAAATACATACTAATCTTTTATTCGACAGCATTTCAGTCATGCCATGTGAAGTAAGGACTCGGGTCTTACTGCTCTACGGTTCCCAGCGTGGGCAAGCTCAGTCTATAGCTGAGGAAATCTGTGACCAGGCTGGGGACCGCGGATTTGTCGCAGATATCTGCTGTTTGAGTCAAACTGAAAGGGTAATTTTGCGTTTTATACGCCGGACGACTGGACTTTACTATAAATCTTTACT
>JAOYSI010000012.1:841337-852913 GCA_025775065.1 Hiodon alosoides | reverse complement strand
TGCTGTTTGAGTCAAACTGAAAGGGTAATTTTGCGTTTTATACGCCGGACGACTGGACTTTACTATAAATCTTTACTTAAATCTTTTCAAATGCTGACCTTTAACGTTAGCGTGAAGTGCTGGAGGCATCACATAAGAGCTTGGATATATTATAAAAATGACAGTTATTGTGATATACGTAAAATTGTATTTATTTGAGAGTAACTGATCTTCTCTAATTTCACAGTACAACTTGGAAAACGAAACGTCTCTAGTTGTCATCGTAGTGTCTACTACTGGGGACGGAGACCCTCCAGATACTGCTCTCAAGTTTGTAAAAAGGATCAAAACTAAGACGTTGCCTAGCGATCATTTTGCACATCTGCGTTATGCCTTGCTGGGTAGGGTACTTCATTTTCTTGGACCGTTCTCAATGCTTGTTATTTTGTACCATTCAGTGTACGGGATGATATTATTTACTGAATGCAAGGGAAATGCAAATATTCATGCTTGTACATCATTTAGAACTATGAATTAATCACAGATTCTTATTTTTTTGTTCAAAAAGCCTTGGGTGATACAAACTATGCAAATTTCTGCAACTGTGGAAAAACTATTGACAAACGCCTTCAGGAACTCGGTGCAAATCACTTCTATGCAACAGGACATGCAGACGATGGTGTGGGGTAAGGCCGAACCTCTCAATTGCAATTCTTCTTAATTTTTTAAATGGGGAATAATTATACTGTATCCACCTATGTACTTTTTAAAGAAAATAGTATTGATGTAATTTAGTTTAACATTTTATGGTTATTCAGGTTGGAAATAGTGGTCGATCCGTGGATTGAAGGACTGTGGGCAGCAATAAAAAGTGCATCGTCAGAAATGTCGACCCCACACAGAGAGCGACCCGACCCCGAACAGGCCGTTCATCCTGGGGGTCCTGGCAGTGCTGATGAGCAGAATGGAGAAAAGGTGGCAGGAGACCTGAATCTCCACCTTTTGAAGCTTGGCGACTCGAGTGAACTGTCCCGATTGGGTCCCCCGGCGGAGAAGGCGGCGGTGACGGTTAATGCTAAGGAGGCCTCCCTGGCGGTTTCCCTGCCCCCTGTTTCCACGGCCACGCTGAATGTGCCCACGCTGCCACCCCCCTACCTCAATGTAAAGTGGCTGGACGCCGCAGCAGAGCAGGTGGTCTTTGGTCCTGTGTGAGAGGCTGGGCACTGCCGCAAAGCAGGTTGTCTGTGGCCCTGTGTGAGAGGCTGGGCACTGCCGCAGAGCAGGTTGTCTGTGGCCCTGTGTGAGAGGCTGGGCACTGCCGCAGAGCAGGTTGTCTGTGGCCCTGTGTGAGAGGCTGGGCACTGCAGCAGAGCAGGTGGTCTGTGGTTAGAGAGATTCCCAGAAATGAGCGCATGACCAGGTCAACATGTGATCAACAGTGAAGTAGACGGCGTCCAAGATCTAGGCTATGTTGATCAGTATTAAACTTATAATTGTTTGACTTGGCAAAACTTTTGGAACTGGCAGAAATTGCTTGGCACCTTGAGTCAATGATGTTTTTAAAAAACAACAACTGTAATTTAAGATAGTTAAATAACATTATTTGTTTTGTCTACTTATAAGTATGAATTTCTTTTGCCTCCCAGATTAATGTCCCGTTTATTAGCGAGACTTTTTATGAAGTTCCTGTCTCAAGAGCAGTCCAACTCACTCGAGAGGATGCTCTGAAGACCTCCCTCCTGGTAGAACTGGACATTTTGGTAAATGAATGAATGAATGAATAAATAAATAAAACTATTGTCATTGGTGTTCTTGTTGAAGTAAAACGAATGCCTATTATTATTATGATATTGTTGTTTTCCAGTTTAAAAGTGAGTAAGTACGAGGTTACATGACACATTTATGCAGCTGGATATTTATTGAAGTAATTCAGGTCAAGCATTTTGCTCAGGTGTATGCCTTAACCACTAGAATGCCTGATTTCCCGACATCTAATGTTATTGTTCTTTCTGTGAAGGGTCCATTGAGATGTCTGATTCCAATTTACATTTAAAAAACATGTCTGCAGGGGCAGCCACTCTCGTACCAGCCTGGAGATTCCTTTGATGTCCTGTGCTCCAACCAGGAGGTGGAGGTGGAGGAGCTGCTGCAGAGGTTAGGCATGGCTGGTCAGAAGAACCTCTGTATTCAGCTGCAGCTGCGCGGCGACACCACAAAAAAGGGTGAGATTCCGTGTGCCATGGGACACTTGTTTTGGAGAGTTGGGTACTCCAGCAACCTTAGATTTAGAGACCTGAGGCCCGCTACGATAATACGGTACAATGCACTGTGAGTGGCTCATCATTCACATTTTATCATCAGAAATGTTAAGGGGTCAATGCTACTACAATAAATTAATGTCGAGGACCAAGAGTAGAAGATATAACAGAGGTGACAAAGCTAATCCGGGACAAACCCTAGCTGATTTACGGAGTATCAGCTTTTTATAACGATGGTGGGTGGAGCCGGGTAACAAAAGGAAATGACTAAAAAATGTCCATCAGTTTGAAATACGGTTATTTTTCCCCCAACAGCTGCAAAGCTCCCCTCTCATGTTCCAGAGAAGTGTACGCTGCTATACCTCCTGACATGGTGCCTGGAAATTCGAAGTGTTCCAAAAAAGGTGCCTGCTGCAATCCTCCTTTCAGTGTAGGCTAAGATTTGTTGGAAGGTTGCCATAGCAAATTTGGTGTGTGCTTTTTCTCAGTTTCTCAGTTGCTTTTGTCTGTAAAAAATGGGAAGAAAGGTTTGTTCTTGAATAGAAGATATATTGTAAACCCCCCCCCCATTTTTAAAAAGTTTGTCGTATGTCTGTCATTTATAATATACGTTTTTTAATTTGCAGGTGGTACTAAATTTATGAAAAGGGGAAAACCCTGGTTAAAATCTCAGATCATTTATTATTTAAGATGCACCTTGTGTCTCGTCCTCTGCTGTCTCTGGCTCTGAAACTGTTGGCTATATTGGGGAATGCTATACGCTGATGGCAGCAGTGTCGGCTATCTTTGGCAAAGGCGTTGACTTGGACTCGGGCCGCGTCCTAGATGCACTATGTCTGTGCATGCTCTAAAGTTATTCGTAGCCTCTGAATTTACACATATTAATTAAATAGAAAACGTAACATCATTTCTGCTCAAATACAACTCTAACTGGGGTTTCTCCCCTTGAGTTCACTATAACCTTAGTAATGCGTCTCTTCCCAGGCCTTCCTCCGGGCCCTGGCAGACTGCACCCCCGACGCTACAGAGAGACGCCGGCTACTGGAGCTTTGCAGCAAGCAGGGCGCGGCTGACTATAACCGCTTTGTCAGGGATCCCGGGCTGTGTGTGCTGGAACTACTGCGGGCCTTCCCCACCTGTTCGCCCCCTCTGAGCCTCCTTATAGGTCAGTGGTTTTGTCTATTACTCTGCTCATCTCCTTTGACTCTCCTTATAGGTCAAAGGTTGTTCCTTATCACTGTTTGCCCCCTCTGGGCCTCCTCGTCATTGCAGGATTTAAAAAAACAGTAGCATTTTTTAAAAGCTTGGCTGCAATAATCAACAGTGACGTGAGCTGAAGCCTATTTTTATTGTTGTATGTTAATGAAGACGGATGTAAAATAATAGAAAATGAAATGAAAGGGAATTTGTAAATTCAGCAATACATCCCAAGAACAAAGCTTGGTCTGGCAAATCAGGAATGTCAGAGCTTCCTATGAAAGAGGTGCTTGTGCTGGACAATGGGTAGTATGGGGTTGTAAGGTACGCCAATTCGCACCTGTTGACCTCAAGTCAGCAGTCTGTAAGTGTGGGAAGCAATGGACTACTCCAGCGGCAAGCTAGCTAGTGGTATTGCAAGATGGATCTCTGCAGGTACAATAGTTTTTTTTTTTTTTATCTATAGAATTATTTATGTGTTCCCATAGGTAGTTAAACCTCCTGCTTAAACAGCAGGGTCATGAATAGCTGTATGACATGTTAGTGAGCCATTGCTGAAGTGTTATTTGTTAAGAAGATGCTATTTAAATAATTCGTATAGGTATTGTTTTGTATTTCTTTCCCCTACAATCAAAGCATAGTAGGACTACTCTTTATACATTTTTATTTATGGAGACATTAGAGCAAATGAAAACGATTGCTGCTAATGCGTTTAATCTAATGAATTTTTATAATGGACCTAATTTCAATATTAATAATACATAGGCTATTGGAAAATACAAGATGTTGGTATTCCTGATTGTGCTCTCTTGGGCATTGCTGGTTTAGTTAAGGCATGTGTTGTGATATAAACCAAAATGTTAACGTAAGTAAGCTGCATTTAATTTTCCTGCTCTTCTGAAACCTTACTGAACCATGACCCCAAAACCGCGATATACCTACCGAACCGTAATGGATATTGCACTTTTAACTCTTATAAAATATAAATGAATTGATTGACTGTCACATAATGGTGAATGTGTTGCTCTCCAAGTAAGTCTGAGAATGGAGAGTTTTTCAGTATAGACATTTGGAGTCAGAGGCCAAAGGCTGCTCCTTCTTTTCTTTTAGCAATGCGCAAAATGTACAACAGAGGGCAGCAGAATCATTGAGAAGAATAATTGTGAAATTGTATCAGTGGCCAAGATCACTGCTATTACAAATCCTAATGTTAATTGGTTTCAGCTTGTCAATAAAGCTTAAAGTGGCTTTCTGGTTTGAAAGATAAAAATGGAGTTCCACTAATGATCATTGTTGAGATTGTATTTTTTAATCGGGCAATAATTTCACATCAACAGATGGTAGAATTATATTTAATCTTCAAAGCGATTTTTAAAAATGCATCTGTTTTGTATTACAGCTTTTATGAGCTGTAAAAGCATAACATTTTTTTTAAGTTTTGTGTTATTGGTACAGTATGCAGTACGTTTTAATTAAATGTTTTATGTTTGACGTTTTAAAATGGGACTGGGGGCAATTTCTATGATGTATAACATATCGCAGCTCTGGAACAGTCATTCCCTGGCGATTTAAAAGTGCACTGAATAAAAAATGTGAGCGCTTTGTTGAGCATCTGTTCAGACTGTTCAATTGTGCATAAACAAGGCCACGTCAGAAGGCTGAAAGTGTTGGATGACGTTCGAACTTTTAGCCACGTTAACACATTTCTTGTCCGCGCACCGTCAGGCACAGAGTACTTAATTTCTAGAAGCATAGTCTTTCAACATGCGGCAAAAAATACTGTCATACTACACTGAGAATCCAAGCCTGAATGAAATCGGTCCGGATTATATTCCTATTGTGTATGTGGTTAAACTGCTGCAGAAATCCCAAACTTATCATTAAATGGCAGTTGGAAATGTCAGTACTTGATCAGTTTAACTAGTTTATGATTAGTTTCTTGTAGGAACGGAACGGAACTGATCGATCTTACTGTTATTATTGCTTTACTCATGATGTCGGGAACTCATGTAAACATTTAATCGGTGCGTATACGCTAGTCAGATAAATAAAAAAGCTAGTGGTAAAACCAGTAGACAAAATACTCGAATCACTTCAGTAAATACCTGGCTATATAAAACATGAACTTGTACACTATATAAGCTGAATAAAACGGGTCACTCGAGATAAGACTCCTAGACTAAACAAATAACTATGGTCATTAATAAATAATTACCGCTGTTGATGTTGCTAAATCATTCAGATGTGTAGGTGTAACACGAGGCACAGCCAGGGACTAAAAACTGCAACAGGTTAACCTGTTTTGGCTTTCATACAAAATGGGTCTCGACACAAATCATGTTCCCTTACAAAAATGGGTCCAAATGGTCTAAAATCCAAAACGACTGTTTGTGTGTTGTCGTCACACTGGTTCTGAGTGAGCATAAGCCGGGTCTCTAGGTGCTGATTCCCTCACCAAAACGGATGGTAAGCCACTATAGCACTTTCAGTGCAAAGTTTCCAGAGTGCCTCTACTCTCTTTCAGCCAACCATCACTACTATACTTTCACCTCCTCACTCACATCCCTACGAGGGTCTGGTCTTCAGCAACCAGGCCGTTCTGGAGGGGGAATAAAATAAATCGGCAAAACAAAATTTATCATCATAACAATACAACTTCAGATTAGAAAAATGTTAAGATTAAACAATGAGAAAACTTTTAGAAACGTTTAAATGGCATTTATCATAAAACCTTACAGTCCGAACGAAAAATGATTACATAACAAAAATAAACTTTACTACACGTGTGTGTGTGTGTGTGTTACCTTTTAACCTTGCTAGCATAATATGTAATTTAGTGAAGAAAAGGTATACTGCCATTGTATACTGTAATGAATCCTGTCAAATAATGTTGTAGCTAAATGAATTGAGAAAAAGCAGTCATGGCAACTGGAGGGGAACTTTTTTGTTTGCGCTAAATGTTAATGTCGGCTGATGAATCTTAACAGCCTATCGATGTTTTCATCCTTTGAGGAACACATCATTTTTAGCCTTTCCTTTCATGGTTCGTCAGCTTGTCAACAGACCTTCAATTTATTGTCTCGGCACATCACAGGCAGACTAAGCCCTTTGCTACACCTGTCAGAGCCTGACAGTTTTAATTCTAAATCAACAGGGGTGTGTATCTGATGGCTTTACAGAAATTGTTGAGGATAGATTGTTCTTCGTGTCATTTAGCACCTGTGAGTGCTGTGGCTGAAAGGGGGGGGTAGTATGAGTTGGACAGTAAGGTGTGGCTGCAGCCTAATGCGGTTATAAAGTACAGCTTAATATGTAGCATATGAGTTTCAGTGCAAT
Organism: Hiodon alosoides; assembly: GCA_025775065.1. NCBI lineage: Eukaryota > Metazoa > Chordata > Actinopteri > Hiodontiformes > Hiodontidae > Hiodon > Hiodon alosoides. Next base: position 846,143 of record JAOYSI010000012.1, on the reverse strand, counting down.
TCCTCTGACTATATGGGCCTTTTTTGTTCCTGTTCCTTGTTCCTTGTTCCTTGTGGGAATTATATCAAGGAAGAGCGCAGATGGCCTGGCCCCAAACCTGTGCAGTCTTTGGTTCCATTTACGTATGTATATCTGGCGTTCGTACAGCGAGGGGAAAAAAAGTATTTGATCCCCTGCTGATTTTGTACGTTTGCCCACTGACAAAGAAATTATATATAATTTATAATTCATATAATTATTTATAATTTTAATGATAGGTTTATTTGAACAGCGAGAGACAGAATAACAACAAAAAAAAAGCTTAGTGGCAAAACCCTTGTTGACAATCAGAGGTCAGACGTTTCTTGTAGTTGGCCACCTGGTTTCCACACATCTCAGGTGGGATTTTGCCCCACTCCTCTTTACAGATCTTTTCCATGTCATTAAGGTTTCGAGGCAACTCGAACCTTCAGCTCCCTCCACAGATTTTCTATGGGATTAAGGTCGGGAGACTGGCTAGGCCACTCCAGGACCTTAATGTGCTTCTTATTGAGCCACTCCTTTGTTGCCTTGGCCGTGTGTTTTGGGTCATTGTCATGCTGTAATACCCATCCATGACCTATTTTCAATGCCCTGGCTGAGGGAAGGAGGTTCTCACCTGACGGTAAATGGCCCTGTCCATTTTTGATGCGGTGAAGTTGTCCTGACCCCTTAGCAGAAAAACACCCCCAAAGCATAAAGTTTCCACCTCCATGTTTGACGGTGGGGATGGTGTTCTTGGGGATCATAGGCAGCATTCCTCCTCCTCCAACCACGGTGAGTTGAGTTGATGACCACAACAGTTCTCCTCTAAATCATTCAGATGTTCATTGGCAAACTTCAGACAGGCCTGTACGTGTGCTTTCTTGAGCAGGGGGACCTTGCGGGTGCTGCAGGATTTCAGTCCTTCACGGCGTAGTGTGTTACCAATTGTTTTCTTGGTGAATATGGTCCCAGCTGCCTTGAGATCATTGACAATACACAGCCAGTGTATTTCTGGGCTGATTTTTCACCGTTCTCATGATCATTGCAACTCCACAAGGTGAGATCTTGCATGGAGCCCCAGACCGAGGGAGATTGACAGTTGTTTTGTGCACCAACTGCTTGGCGATGGTCTTCTAGTCCACTCCAGCCTTGTGTAGGTCTACAATCTTGTCCCTGACATCCTTGGACAGCTCTTTGGTGTTGGCCATGGTGGAGAGTTTGGAATCTGATTTGATTGATTGAGTTCTTCTGTGGACAGATGTCTTTTATACAGGTAACAAGCTGAGATTAGGAGCACTTCCTAATCTTAGCTCATTACATGTATAAAAGACACCTGGGAGCCAGAAATCTTTCTGATTGACAGGGGATGAAATGCTTATTTCACTCATTAAAATGCAAATCAATTTATAACATTTTTGACATGCGTTTTTCTGGATTTTATTTGTTGTTATTCTGTCTCTCGCTGTTCAAATAAACCTACCACTAAAATTATACACTGATCATTTCTTTGTCAGTGGGCAAACGTACAAAATCAGCAGGGCTGTGGTTAGGGAAAAAAAGAGACTCTCCTTATAAAAAGGAACCTTACAGCAGGAAAACGGTTAGCACCATGTGCTGTTATTTGAGACAAAGATGAAAAATAATCCTCCCTCTCCAGCTGTTTTCTGCAGCTGTAGAATTAGCTTTTCTTGTGTTCGTTCCTGTTTGTCTGCTCTTTTGTACGAACTCCTGCAAAGCACTTGGGAGATTTTCCTGTAAATTAAAAAAAAGCGCTGTATAAAGAAGTTATTGGTATTTATTAAGTCAACAGCAGGGTGAGTTCATGTGCCCTCTACAACCGGATTGTGCTTTCATCATCGCCGAGTAGCTTAGTGGTTAGCATATTGGAAATGCCAAAGTGTCATGTGCAGGGCGTTGTTGATGTTTGTTTCATTGAGAAAGGTACTTAATTTTGATTGAGTTATGATAATCGCTAAAGTGTAAAAATGAAAGGTACGTGATAAGCCTTGATTGAGAGCCCAAGCTTGAGCAACGATGTGTACGTCACCAGTTTAAGTTTAATGCTTTACGTGTTTGTGTCGAAGCCAAAAAGCTACCATTTAGAATGCCCAGGACTGTGTGTTTCAAATTAAGATCGATAGAAAGGTATGTGTGTGTGAAATACTGCCTCTTTTTTGTGTCACCAGTTTGTAGTGACTCGACTCTTATTTTTATTCTAGAACATCTGCCAAGACTGCAGCCGAGATCTTATTCAGCCGCTAGGTGAGTTCTCTGTGATTTCATGTCACGTTCGCGTTGCTTTTTTCTCTCCGCTTCCTAAATTTCAAATTGGATCTATTGTTTTTTTTGTAAAATGTAGCAGTGTTGTGCTGCCTAGAACACATTATCGCTGCTTTTCCCAGTTAAATGGACTTTAGAAGGTCACGGGTATGAGGGATTAACTATCCTTGTAGTTCTCCAGTTAGTGTAGCAACAGCAGAAAAATATCCTTGAGTGTTGTGTGGTAACCCTTTGGGGTTGATAAGTTGTTATTTTCCTGGAGCATTATGTGTCACTGTTGTGGTACCATTGGCAGATACAGAGTCAGTAGAGCGGCTTGATATAATGTATAACAGTGATGATATATATAACAATGTCGACGGAGAGCTTTAGCCCTTTGAAGTAAGCAGCTTTTTTTCATAATTTGAAGCGTATTTCCACTTTCCCTTAAATTTTCAGTTCTTATCCCTTTCATTATCCCTCGACCAAAGTCCTATACAAAAGCTATTGAAATTGATAGGTTTAAAGGACACTTGCCTTTTAAAATGTCAGTAAGTCAAATTTGTGTTTTATTTTTTTTTTCTCCCCCCTTCAAGATTGCTTTATCTGGTAAGGAGCTTGGCATGTATACAGATTCCTGTTTTGGAATGTAATGGTAAAAGCTGTCCATTGGTGGTACAAAAATCATTAGGGTCTTAAGTAATAATGTCTTTGGCCTCTAGGGGTCCTTGGAGGCTCTGTGATGCAGGACGTTGTGGAAAGATTGATTCAGTGGGGGAGAGGAATCCGCTGGCTGACCTGTGGAGGATGCAGATAACATAGTACCAGCGTTGTCATCTAATTATCCTCTGCCCCCCCCCCCCCTCCCTCCTCCCGATGCAGCTCGTGCCTCCGCCACCCCGGGAAGCTGCATTTCGTGTTCAACATCGTCAAGTTCCCGGCGAGCCCCGAGAGGCCCCTTGGGAGACGGGGGTTATGCACAGGGTGGCTGTCGGATTTGGTGTCCCCTATCCTCCAGCCCCACGACGGTGCACAGGCACCTCCCGAGAACACCGGCCCCCTGACCCTCCCCAAGGTGAGTTACACTTAAAAAGAAAAAAAACATTATTTAGTAAAGTTGACAAACCAAAGCCGCCTTCATTTATTTATTTATTTTATCACATTTCGAGTGGGTTAGAACAACTCTGGAAACATGCACTCGCTTAACGACAAGTGTAGAAAAGGTCATTTACTAATTTACGCTGTCCCTTAACAATGAGAGACGACTTATCCTTCTGTCCGCATGTTAAAAAGAGGGTGTCACTTAACCTGAGGCATGGCTTTGTTCCTGCTGGTGTGGTTTGGTCCCAGGTGTTCATCAGTACCCGCCCCAGCTCCTCCTTCCACCTGCCCGCCGACCCAGCCGTGCCCTTCGTCATGGTGGGACCGGGTACGGGCGTGGCCCCTTTCATCGGCTTCCTCCAGCACAGGTGCGTGGTGCAGACACCCTTTATAGAGGCTCTCGCCTTTCCGCCGTTTCACCGTTCCTCCAGTCCATTCGCTTAGGGGCAGGAAGTCTGCCACTTGGTCACGAACAGATCCAGCTGCGCAATGATGAACTCGTGCCCAAGGACCTATTCAGTCATTCACACTCCATGGGTGGAAAAAGGCAGTGTGAAGCAAACGCGACATGCTTCTAATGAAGTTCAATCACGTTGTAATTTAACATTCATCAAAGACTTGAAAACCCTTTCCGGCAGACGGCAGCTCAGAACATCAGAAAATATTTCAAAATTTCCTGATGGAGTTAGAGCGTCTCATTGATATAATCAGTTAAAAGGTTAAATTTATGTTGTACATCAGGTAGAATCGACTACAACTCGGGGTACTGGGTTGGCTACCGAAGACCTCAGCACTTATTGGAAATTATTTATTTGAAAGCTTTTATTGCTACAGACCAGGAGATATTGATTTTTGGAAGCGCAATGTAAAAAGTTCATGGAATCTGTCATTATGTTATACAGGATCCAAGGCCATAAATGAAGGTTAAACGTACACATAATATCGAACATTCCCTCTCTATGTCGCTGACTGTAATTCAGACAGCCCTTAAATTCCTTCCTTCCCAAATTCTCACAGCACACACTCAGAGCTTCCAACCACTAAAAGCTGTTTGGATCAACGGTAGTGCAGTTGCCGGAGAAAATTAAGCGATTCCCTGTCGCTTAAGTCTGTGCTGAATAATTTTGGCGGGGATGGGAACCGATTTCACAGTCCCAAACTGCTGATGAATGAGCAGAAGCAGCCTGGAATTGTCAAGGCTGCCCGTTGTAAGAGTTCCACTCTCCCACAGAACTTCCAAAAGTGGATGTTGTCTGTATTCCAACTGTGTAGTTTCTAACCAGTGGTCAGGTGAGGATACTTTAAAAGAGAGTAAGAGCGAAGTAATGTTTGTCAGTTCCGGACTCCGAAACGACTAAGTAGAATATTAAGGAAGAATACGAAATGACGAATGACAAGACATATTTTCCTTTAACACGTGTACACTTATGTGTGGATCAGATT
>JAOYSI010000012.1:817879-841237 GCA_025775065.1 Hiodon alosoides | reverse complement strand
TATTGTTATGTGTTCTAATCTTATTTTCTTATTTCACCCTCTTTATATATATATATATATATATATATATATATATATATACTGGTGAAGTTGTATATATCTGTGTATATATGGTGAATATATATTATTGTATTATTGTATACATATATATAATATTTAAAAAGTCAGGACGACTAACAAGACACCGGAACAGAGGAAAAAGGGGCGTGAGTGATGCCAAAGGAAATAAAGAATCAGAACCAAACACTCTGGTTATTGTTACACCTTTTAACTATTCTACCTATACTAAAGGTATAAACTATGCTATCTCAACAATAACAAAACGTACAGATGGTGGCACTTGCCCCTACCCTAATGTGTCTATACATAAAGAAACTTAGTGTAGCAAAATTTAAGTTACGTGACGTCTTATCTGCCCTCTTTCCCAACCGTGTTTGGGACAGGGTAACACACAAGAGACAGGTACAATGTCAGGGTACATCCAATACATGTAACACGTAACTAACAAACATATGATAAATGTAGCGAACACAATGTCTCGTAGCGAGTACCGATAAACGAATGGTATCCTGGCTCTGCTGTGCGTTGCGCATGTCCGCACACGCCCCTTTCATTTCGGCATGGCCTGCTTCGATTGGAGGGGGCACCGCCATGACGTCCGATGGGGAAGGTCTGGGGAATGAGAGAGACAAAAAGAACATGCACCCCATACATGGGCACGTAACATGTTGGATGTGCCATCTTGTTTAAGCCTTTCAAGGGCAGATCTATAAATGTTATACGGATTTATTTTTCAATCCTAGAAGAGCCTAAAAGTGAATTTTAATCTCCTGCTCTACTAGATGGTACTATTAAGCAAAGCAATGCTGTGACCTTAAAAAAGTCTCGCTGCTAAGACTTAATAAGTAACTACATTATCAGAAGATTGCTTGTCCAGAGAGTGAGAGAGCAAGAGAGATGGAGACATTTAGAATAAATGATTTCCAATTTGCTCTGTGACGGATGTCCAATACAGAGGCTATGCTGAACATGATTAATCACGCACGAAGATTGATGACATAACAAAACAGCGAACGTGCTCGGCGCAAGGTCTGGGCTGTTGGCATCAATCACAGCTTACTCTTCTCCTGGAAGCTCAGGGCAATGATGAGACAGCATATGCATCGCAGACGAGCATCAGGCCTGTCGCAACAAAATGGTCAATGGGCGTTTTAAATAACCTTCTCAGCTCTGAGCTGATGTGCTCATGGCAAATGTATCAACCATCAACAGCATGCTACTTTGCTAATGCGTGCAGGCGGATGTTCAGGAATGCTTATCAGCTATGGACTATATGCTGAAATAAAACATCACAAGTAAACTGTCATCCATAGGAGGCCATCCCTGTGCTGTTTAACTTCCATAATTCAAGTCACGGGAAGTAATATTGGTCAATAAGTTAGGTATTTCCGATGCACTTATGTGGCGGTATTGAACTATATTGTTGCCATTGTCATGGAGCTGCTGTTACTCCAGGCATAGAAACTGGATTTAAAATACAACAATTTAAAAGTACAAATAAGTTATTTACTAAAACAGCAGTGAACCACAAAAACCCATAAGAAAAACCCTAAAACAGTTCTCTACCACAATTTAAATAGCATGCTTAGCAGTAGGCACAACTGAGCACTTTTCAATCGGCCGTTCAGGAGGCATGCCAGGAAACCTAGTGGCCACTCGCTGTAACACATTGCAGTTCTACCCAAAAAGACATTGCCCCTATATAATTCAATGGCAGAGTCAGCATTGTTCCTGGCAAAATGAGGTCAATTCTAGCTTGACAATTCCTTTTCTAAAATTATTTTGAAATATACAAATTAAAATCACTGGCCATCTTATTTATAACCATGTCTTATGACAAAAGCTTTTTTTCTTGCTTCTATAAACTGCTAACATCATGGGGAAGAGTATGTGCCAGGCACACACATGCAGGTATTGATTCAGCAGGTGAGAGACTCTTCTATTAGCAGAGATAATGAGTTGAGATAAATGGTCTTTTTAATCAAGGTAAATGACAGAAGAAATTAAAAATGGCTAAACTCCGGGGATATTTGGACGATCTTTACAGTGGGATGCTGAATTACTTGGGATGATACTAAGTGGATTTTCACTGACTACCTATCATGGTAAAATTTTTCTTTCAAAGGCAGTACGCTACTCGAGTTCCCCAAGTTACCGCCTACTCCACAACAACCATGTTATTGTTGTAGGGACCATGCACAGTCCAATCAAACTACAGTATATTTCCTTCTCGATGGCACCAGGGGATGACATCTTCAACCGTCTCCCCTATGCAGTACTTTCAACTCCAGCGCCCACTCACAGAGAGCCATTAGCACGCTGTAAAGGATATTCTTTCCTTAAAAGCAGTGACCAGACATATTGTCTGGCTCTCTCTTCTCTCCTGCCGGCTCATCTCTCCTGTCAGCTCTTCTCTCCTGCTCTCACTTTTCTCCTGCCAGCTCTTCTCTCCTCTTGCGGGGGAGCTTTGTACCTCCTGCGTTAGTGTGAGTGCATATTTGTGGTGGAAAAGAAATGGCTTATAAAAACTTGTCGCTGTGTGGTTTAGGGAACAACTAGGTAAAGTAATGCATACAATAAATGTTTTTGCCATTCACCGAAACCCATCTTTCACGTGCGATCTAGCCGTTCCTATCTAGTTCCTACCTCGTGTTGTCCTTTGTTTGAGCCACATGTTCTACTACAGCTGAACTTCTCTGCTATTTTGTCCCTTAAATTCCTTTGTCCGCCATCTTGCCCATGTGTTGTCCTCCATGTTGTTTGTAAACCCCCCACACTGTTAATAAATTATTTACATTTTACCAGGTGATTTATTTCAATTAAATATTGATTAAAGTTATCTTTAGCTCCTATTCTAAGAACAACGCCTTCAGATATTATAATTAATTTTACCAAAATAGACTGATAACTAAAATAAGCTCAATGGTGTTTCTTAAGAGCAGCTGCTTCCCTGCACCTACTCTGTTTAAAGCATACCTACTCTACTATTGACATGTTTATTGTTTGTTTTGAAGAAATTGAATTTTCAAGAAATTGAAATTAAATTTTGCTAGATAACATGGACTTATTTTATAGTTTTAAAAATATCACAGACGACAACATATTAAATGTGAAGGATATCAGATCTCAATAGCAGGTATACAATTGGAGGAGTTGGTGGAGCTTCAGGTTTATTTCTTTTCTGTGGCAACTTTTTTTCTGGTAATCAACTTCCTGGTTTAACCTGAAATGGCCAGGTGAACATTCGGCTGGACTGATTAATATAGACCAGGGACAGTCCAATGTAGAGACATCAAAAAAAATGTCACCACATTGAATGTAGAATGTAAATATTAGAACCCAAAATTTTTTTGGTGAAATACTAAAAAATACTGACGCACATTGACACAAAAAAAATAGAAGCCTAGTGTTGCTTTGGAGCATATCATCACTCAGTCAGTCCGTACCAATCACTAGGGCTGCTATGTAGCTAACCCAAGTAAACAATGAAACATGTACTCAGTTTATCAAAATTCAGGTAAAGTTCTCAAACATGACCTCCCTAGAGTGGTTCAGTTGGTAGACTAAGTGCTGACTAAGCCCTACAAAAAACCTACAGAACGAAGTGATCAAAGACTAAAAGATGGACAGGCTGGAAAAGTTTTTGAAACAAATTATGGAAAAACTAGATATCTGCTTATTACCCTCATTATACAGCTTTTGACCGTTCAGTGCACAGGAAACACAAACCCAATTCAAAAACATTCATATTTTCTTTGTATGAACCCACCACTATCAAAGCCCACGCTTTTCATAGAACCAGAGATCAATGTAGAAACATGCCAACTGCAATGGATTGTGAATCTCAAAGCAAAGCCACTGGAGGTAGTCAAAAAACACATTACACTGGATTGCCTCCAAGGTATCAGTACGAAAGTGTTGTTGAACTGGAGTCATGGTAAGTAAATTTATTGTATCCCACAAAAAAATAAATAGTTGAAAGCTAGGGACTCAAACGGATCACACACACCTGCTGTCACACTAGGGCCAGTTAAAAGACAGAAAAACATGCTTAGATATCTCACTCCACTGAAAGAGCTGCCAAAGCCATGGGAATATCATTATAGATGAGTTTTTATTTCATTCATTTGGAATAGCTAGCCCCTAATTTTCAATATTTCCTCCAGAATTTGGAATAGCCTGTGGTGGACATAGGACAATACACAAAAGTGGCAATGCTATATGAATCACTGGGCCCTCGATTTGATAACTTTTCATATCAAATTGTATGCCCCCAATTCTGAAAAATATGTTGCTATTAACCATCAGATAGGACGTACTCACTAGTGGTGACAGAACAAGACATAACTTAGACATGATTCCATGCTGTTCTGCAGTTTGAAATACAAATATTGTGTCAATTTGCATACTGTTTTTTTTTTTTTTAGCTAAATCATATAAAGAAAAAAAATTGACTTTAAGGTAGTAATCTGATGATCTAAAAACCTAGTATCTGCATATTTAAATATTTTTATTAAGAAATTAGCATGTCAACATTTTCAGACATAATCTGCTGTTGAAAACACGTTCGCTAAGAGCTCCAGTTGCAGAAGAGATGGGATGAAAAAAACTTTTAAGTTCTCACAAGCAGGGGGCTTAAATAGGGGACTTGTTGGTCTTGTTGGGTGCATAAATAGATTGTGTGCGCTCGAAATATGTCTCGAATTTTGAACTCCATTCTTGCACAATAGACAAAATACATTGGACCGTGTTCAATTAATATGGTATGATTATAATCTAAAATTTATACATGCCTTATTTATAACATGCTCATATTATGTTTATACTGTATATTACAGTTTTTTACGATCGCTATGACAATTTTTTCAATACTTCAATACAATTTTCCTAAACTCTTTACTCACCAACAGACCTACAAAACACAATTGGCAAAACGGTTAATTTCATAATCAAAATCAAACATTGTAAACTAAACTCCAACACTAATTTTCAAAATACAATAATACACAAACACAATACACTATGTCAACCAAAACACTGTAAACATGTCTCAAAATCAAATAATTCTTCCAAAACACTAACACCTGTTCTCTTCCAACAGGAACATTTAATCAATAGCACAATGTCATAAAAAACCCTAACATCAGATGGAATTACAGAAACTGCATTATTTTATATGTGTCAGGTCTGCCCTTATACAATAGAAAGTATATTGTATTGATCATAGATTGTGTTTTGCACTGCAGTTTCTTTTGAAGCCTCTCTACATTTTTGTTTTGTTGGGTGTAGTAAATGCATGCATTTTGTTTCTTTTGCTGCAGAAATTCAATACAAAAAAAAGAATGACCCATCTCAGAGTAAATTTATAGAATGTACGGTTTATGAAAAAAAGACGACAGAATTGCTCCAGTAAAGGCTTTATTTGCAAATAGGACATAACTGCAAGATAACAAAAATATGCAATATAGCTGCCATTTATTATGTGAAAATACAAAATATACAAACAGAAAAAGCCACAGAAGAATAAAAAACAAACAAACAAAAAAAGTAATCTTCTAATCTGCCCTGTCTTCTGCATTTGGCCACATTCATGCACATCTTCTCTGGCAAGGCATCTTGGGAAGAATCTTTTGGCATGCCTGGCAACGTTCAGCTGTAATGTCTTGGCATGCAGCATCCATTGCATCCAGGAGGGACATTTGGTCCTGTGGACGATGGTCAAAAACCTTCCATCTCCAGGCTGAGAAAAACTCCTCAATGGGGTTGAGGAAAGGGGAGTAAGGGGCAAGGGAAAGGGACATCATCCTCGGATGGGCGTCAAACCAGGCTGTGACTGCACGGGAATGGTGGAATGCCACATTTTCCCATGTAGATCATTTTCCCAACGTAGATCATTTCATGTGGGACTTGATTGGCCTCCAACTCCATGACTCTCTGAAAGTATTCAGACACAGTGTGTGCAAATGCTTTGCTGTATACCAACTGTACTACAGGTCTATAGAGTAGTTTACTGCAAAAATGATAGTAGCTCTTATTTCATCAGTTACCCAAGCTCTGGCCCTTCTTTGAGTGTCACCACACATTCCAACTCCTCTCCCTCTACCTTGTCCTCGTCCAGGCATTGCTCTCCCTTGTCCTGGTACTTGTCTTCCTCTCCCTCCCAAAAATGTGTCATACCAATAGTAAAAAACTGTAAACAATAAATTCACAGGTGTTACACAGGTGGTCCTCACTAATATGTGCAAAGAGCTGTGGCTACAAGGAAGCATTTTCTGAGCTGCATACACAACACATCACAGCACAGATCATTGGTGTATCGTCAGCATTATGTGAAAGTTTGTTCTCTTTACTCTCCCGTGTCTTGACACTATTTCGCCGCACTATGCTATCTGACAGAAAAAAGAATTTGGTTATTTTGGCTCACGAGAAGGTAATAACGAATAATTTAGCCATGGATGAGTTTGTTAGATTTTTTGCCCAAAAAACTAAGACAGATCAGGTTGTCAATAATGACAAGAAACACATCTCCACAAAAATGTTTACTGCCTGTGAGGATATGATCGGGAGTGTTGGATTCATCTGCTCTTGTTTTTCTTTTTATTTGGCGAGTAGTTGCTGTCCTGTATTCTTATGTAGCAGAAATTTGTTTGGCCATCATCTCCAACGTAAATTTTCTACAAAAGTCGCAAGTGACTGAAGCATTTTTACAGCTGTCACTAGATCCAAGTCCACCCTTTGAAGGACAGTACTGGTTTTCTAGAAGCTCTGCCGGATCTTGTTCCATAATATGCATAAAAATGCATTCTCAAGTCGACCCATTTTTTTCACAAGAGATTGTGCTTCGTTATGAGTAGCAGGGTTTTGGCTGTTGTCTGTTGACAAGTTAAACAAGATATCCATTAACTTTTGGCAATGCAAGCAGAGGGTTTTGGTGGCCTGTGCATGAGCGGCCCATCGGGTGTCAGTCCTTTTAATGTCTTTAGGCGACTGTTTTCGTTTGGTTCAAGTCGATCCATAATAACTTTCCATCACTTAGAGGAAAAATTTCAAAAATTTAAACATGACTGTATAAATCCAAAAAATGAAACGGTCTCACTGCAGCAAGCAACACTGTACGTTCCAACAAGGTTCAGTGAATGAGCAGCACAGGGTATCCAATCAGTCAAAAGGTTCACCTGCTGAATGTGAGCCCTCAAACCCTTATAAACACCTGACATGTTAGATGCATTATCATAACATTAGCCCCTGCAGTTTTTAATATCAAGATTCATCTCATTTAGAATCCCTGACACAGACTCAAAAAGGAATCTCCCATGTGACTAAATATCGGCAGAAATTTTAGAAAGCGTTCAAATACTTCCCCTTCTGTAGAAACATAACGTACCACAAATGTGTGTTGGTCCACATGTGCCAAGTCGGGGGTGAATTGACAATTATGAAAAAAAATTTAGAGCTCTGTACTTGAAGAATTATTCCAGCTTGAACTCTGTCCCATCAGTGCAATAAATTCCTAGCATATGTTGTTTGTAAGTATGATGTAATTCCTCTCCCCTTATTTCCATATTTTCTCATATGTTCTTCAAGAAATGGGTCAAACTTGCTGAGAAGTTCAAGTATCCCTAAATAGTTGCCATTGTTTGGAGATCCAATCACCTCAACGTCTGACAGGAACTGTATCACTGCAACCACCTGTTTTAGAACTTCTTGCCAATATTTATGTTCTTCTTCGCATTGCTCTTTCAGTTCTGCATCTATTCCAAGAGCCTGCATTTGTGCCAACCATGTAAGCATGGCATTTCTATGAGGCTGGCTTGATTCATGATCCTCGGAACACGTGCATGCATGCTTCCAATCACAAATACTTGAGTGAGAGAAAGAACCCATAGACAAATAACCGACAAAAGTCGAAGGAGAATAAACAAGCCATTCTCTTTGCACAATTTCCCCATTACGCATAGAACCCATTAACAAGGTTTTGCTCAAACACCTCTTCTGGTTTTTGTAGAATTGCTCTGATGTTTGGAATAGTGCGTCTTTATTTTGACATAACAGGTATGCTTTCACGCCCTTGCTAACCCAGTGACAACGCAATTGCTCAGTGACAGGGCCCCAACAAGCAACATCAATGGATGTATTATGTTCTTCTATTGGAGAAAACTTCTGGTCTGTATCAGCTGAACCACCTGATTCAAAAGCGATGGTCGAGGTCGTCTCGATAGATTCGGAAAGCCCAGAGGCCGCAGCTGATGTTGATGCAGTAGAATTAGCCTCATTGTCATTTACTATCAATGTCCAGGACTTCTTCTGAATCTTTTAAAAATAAAGTCGTAAGCTTAGATATTTTGCTTAGAGTTTCTTAATTTCTCTGTTTTTCTGTTGCCACTCTTTCCTCTTTTTAGCGCCACTGTCATATTTTCTGATATTTTCGTGCAACATGTTGTTGAGGTGATATTATCCTGTATGTAGCTTAATGTCCATCGTGTCTCGTGTGTGTCCGTGTTTAAAATGCAAAAGAGAATCCTTTCAGGGGCCCCCTAGTGTTCGGGGCCCTGGGCTGCAGCCCATGATTCCCATTGGGATAATGCGGTCTTGTCTCTCAGGACTCAGCTGTTTCCCATTGCTGTTTAAAATGTGCCCCAAAAGTTACACTTCCTCCTTTACAAATTTGTATTTATGCCCTTCATCCTTGAGATGCTGTAACAGTAAAACAGTATCTTTTTCACAGTCTTTGTTCGGAGAACAAACAAGTAAATCATCCACACCACCACACGCACCAGCGTACGTCCATGCTGGAAACATACATTGGAAAGAAAATCTAAATTAAGTAGGTGTCAAGGCTTGTAGCTGTACCAGGGAGGGATCAAGTCAAATAAGGAGAAATGGAAACCCAAGAAACCTAGTCTCACTTACATAATCCGGCCTGCTTGTCAGTGCTTCTAGGTCTGTCAGCTCACACAGTCATTTTCACTGGAGAGAGGCGGGTCGCAATTATGCTGGGATGGAGCGCGTCACGAGCCGAGTAAGTCGTAACCAAATCAAAAATCAATTTGCATAACCCCGCCTCCTCTTTTACGATGCTGAGATAGCAGGTAACTGTGGACCAAAGCGGACCTTATCAGCAAGGCAGCTTACTCAGGAAGACCACACACTTCTATGAAACTTGAACCCCCAAACCCACAGAGATAACCATTACATCACCAGAGGCGAGAGCCAAGCGTTACAGCAAATGGCAAGAAACAAACACATAGTGATAAAGCCTGCAGACAAGGGGAGTGTAGCCTGTCTGACTACGATTCTGCATTGTGTTCTGGTGCATGGATAATGAACAGGACTCTGGACACTGGTTGCCGGAATATATTCCTGCTGCAAAGATTTAACATTTTAAAAGGAAACTATGACAAAAGGAATTGCCCCTAATAAATCAATAAGAAATAATAATAATATATTCATAAATAAAATGAATCGTTCAAATAAAAGCCCTACATTATAAAAATAAATACATTTTTGTGTCAAACACATTACATTGAAAGACCACCGGCTATTTTGTAAATAATGGCAACTCTTAAATGCAATAAGCAACAATACAACTGTAGATTAACATACCTGGTAACACCTGGTAAAAAAATAAAATAAAATAAAAAACTCTTGACAAATGAGCTTTTCATCACAATCAATTAGTTGCCAACACAACAATGCTGGAATGCATTCTAACATATTTACATAATGTTTTGCGTGTTCTAAACGTTTATATTATATATATTGGCGCATACGCAAATACATGGGTCATTCCAAAAAACGGATGCAATTTCACTTTTGAAAAGTTGTTTTTTCAAATTATATTTAGGGGTCTCTTTGGCATTCTGTTGGAGAGAGGACATGTGTCATACTTGTATCGTTTCACCTTAGGATGTTTTATTTTTTATTTTTAAATCTTTTTTAGAGATTTATTAACACAATGTTGTACTCGATATCAACCCTGTTACGAAACAAGTATTTAAAGGAGTTAAAACAAATGATTAAAGGAAATCCAACATATTAATGATAATTAAAAGTGCTATTTTGAAATTACTAACATTTAAGAAAAACTTTTTTTCAAATATTTAACCAAGAACTTGTTATTTATACTCCAAAGGACTTGTGTTATTCAACTAATTAATAACATATTAGGTCTGTAACTTCAAAATCTTACTTTGACTAATTGGCCTTTCACCTTTTTTACTTGTTTATGTAAGTTAGTAAGTCCTTTACTTCCAAATTCTAATTATATCAAGAAAACTTGCCAGTAACAGGGCTGACACTTCAGTAACAAGGTTGACACTAGTTACAGGGTTGACGCGTCTCGTCAAATGTTATTGTCAGTGATTTCTTTAATGAAAAACGTTTTTTATTTTTTATAATTCAGATTCAGCCATTATATACAGACTGAGTACTTTTAAATAAGATCTAGTCCTGTTCAGAAGGGCCATAATTGAGCCGGACAAGAGGATGAAAAAATATCATATTTACTTGGTTTAGTCAACCTCAAAACCCTAAAAATGCAACATTTTAAGAAAATGCTACCATTCTGACTTTTCTCCTATGATAGGCACAGACAAAAATTCACTTAAGTAATTAACATAAAGTATTATGAAGTGAAGATCAGAGACATCAGATTCATTGAAGGAATACCCAACGCTCTAGATGATGATGAACTCCCCGTGACTAAAAATAATTTGTAGATAATTGATGATGTAATGAAGGATGCCAGTAGCAACACGCAGGTTGAAAAGGTGTTCACGCAATACGTGCACCATCGCAACCTCAGCGCTGTCTATCTGTTCCAAAATTTGTTTTTTCAAGGTAAAAGCAGGTGAACAATCAGTTTTAATACAAATGATCTGATTTTGTTTAAGAATCCTATAGACAATAATCAAATAAATTTCCTGGCCAGACAAATGTACCCAGGTAATACAAAGTATTTATTGGAATGTTTTAAAAACGCTACCGAAAAAACTCCCTTTTCGCAATTGTTTAGATAAAAAACACAAAGGTTGCGTAGATATGGTCATTGTATTTTACAAACATTCACCAGATTTTTTAAAGCCAGATTCTGCAGGAAGAGAACAATTTTTTAGAGTTTTTTTTTAGCTCCCTGTATTTCCCTAATTAGGTTCGGGCACTATAAAACTGGCAAAAAAGGTAGCTACCAAAGTTATCAATGGATGACTCAACAGCCTTAGACTTGAACAGGACCTTGGGCTAAGTAAAAAATATAATTCTGACAATTACCTGAACATTCAAAGTAAAGGGTTTCTTTTAAAACTAGCAAACCTTGACATTTTACCACAGATATTTTTAACTGTAGATCAATCACTGTTTCAAAAGAGCACAATTTTAAAAAGTCCTCAGGTGCAGTGTGAAATGACAGCTTGTAAAGCGTGCGTCAGAGGGTGATGCAGTTGTCCAATCAGCTTGCCAATGGGCCTGGCCTACTTACAAGTTAGGTGTGTATAAATAGGGTACTGCTTGGCAATGGAAATCCATTTCATGCTGTTCTTATGCTAATGTTGCTTCCAGAAGCAAGCAGTAAGTTTTGCAACAGAGGACAGACTATGTTTATGCGCTACACGCTTTAACTTCAGTAACAGCACTTACTGTTCAATGTACTAGCAGGGAAGAAATTTGAATCTTATGATGGTGCGTGGACTAGCGGCTGGAGTCTTTTTGAAAGCTGGAAGAGGGAACCTTCAAAAACATAAGCCCTCATATAGGGTGTCTTATTCATTTATAAAACAAAGTCATAAGTTACTTTGAGATGTATACATAAAGTATTAATTATTACAGTAATCATTGGAACGAACAAACAGCTTTTTTTTTTTTTTTTTAAATGGGTAAAACCACAAAAGGTAAGCTGAACTTTTGTCATTAAAAAAGCCCTGGTGCGCTTATATAAATTCTTGTAATTATTATTGCTGGCGTGTAAAGGCAGTGTGTGTTTTTTGTCCTTTTTTTGAGAAATCCAGTAAACAACCAAATACACAAAACAACACAGCAACCTTACATGCCTATGAGAGAAATGCAACTACCAATAATTTTTATTTAGTACAATGATTTTTTTAAAGGTGTGCCTGGTTTAATATTTTTGAGAATATTTTCATTACCTTCTGCTAATTTCAGATCCTGAAAAATCCTGTGCCCTCCCCCATCGCAGAGTGAAAAAATGAGATTTGGATGAGTATATTGCGATAAAAAGGTAGCAATGTTTTTTTTATACATATATACTGATCCATCAAGCCCTGATATCATGCACCATGATGGTGATAGACCAACCCGAACCATGCCATTTGGTACCGGGATTAATATATTGTGATAAAAACGTTTTTACTTGGTGAAAACAGTTCTTCACCCAAACCTAACTTGCCAGTGCCTCTAGATCTGCCTGGAAAGGAACGCATCTCGAACCGAGTACGTCCTAACCAAATTTAAAAATCTATTTGCACACCTCCTCTTTTACGATGCTGGGACAGCAGGTAACTGTGGACCAAAGTGGACCTAAACAGCAAAGCAGCTTACGAACCTGCAGCAGACAAACCAGGAGGCAACCTTGCAGTGGATACCTTACGGTGCCAACAAAGCTGCAGGGTATACCTCCAATACTCCTCATGGAGTACTAACCCACAGGAAAGTTTTTGTGGACAGTTTTCCCCACCATCTTTTCCAGCCACAGCAGAGGAGAGGACCAGATGCAGAGCCAGGACCATAAAACATTAGTAATCACAAGAGTAGGATAGGTGTCCCACGTTAGCATATACCTCCTCGTGGTATGAGTGGGTGTTTTCCACCCCCAAAATAATAGCGAAGATATGCTATAAAAGTTTAATAAACCCAGAAAGCTAATTAAACTAACACATAAAATGGCAAAAATCTTTTCTGAAACCTAAAACCTAACCCTAACCCTCCGATTTTTTCACCAGAAAGAGCCAGAACCAAAACACATCCTGTGTTGGATTGGCAACTAGAAAGGCCGGTGTTTTCTTGTTTCCCCCAGGAAGCTCCAATTTTCAGGAGAAACTTGAGGAAAACAATTCTTCACCCAAACCTAATCCTTAATCCAACCCTCATCCTAATTCCAAACCTGTACCTAAATCTAACATGTACACTGTATTTTTACTCTAACCCCTTACCTGTGTTTTCATCGGACAGTTATGTTGGCCACAAATAGCTTTATTTCTCCATTCCAAATGTATCTGTGGAGGGTATGTGAATTTAGGGTTGTTATTATATATAATAAAGCAGAATGTAATCTCTTTTTGTTAAACAAGAATGGCTGTCTGTGTTCAGATCCTCATCGAGAGAGACGCACCAGTTTTCCCACAGGTCAGTTCCCACTTCCACCTTGTTCACTGGTCCAGACTCCCTCTGCCATGAGGACATACACTTAATTTCTCAGGAATGGACCTTCTCTCAGGACAACATGACTCCCTGCAGGTACAAACACCTGGAAGAAGATCCCAGGGAGGTGTCCCCTGTTATCAACCAGTTTCTGGAGTGCGTGAAGCAGCTGTCGGAGTAGTTCCCCTGCGCATTTGAGTACAACAAGAGGTACCTCCTGCACCTCCACGACCACAACTACTCCTGCCAATACGGTGACTTCCTGGGCAACAACCAGAAAGAGCGGGTGGAGCTGAGTTGAGGAACAAGGGTGTGCCACGCGTCCGTCTCGAGTACACGCACAGGAGAGGTCCGGGCACGCCCATCAGCACCGGCTGAGGATTACGCTAATTGTGAACAGCATTTACCGACCTGTGATCCCTCAGTAGGTGCTGGAGTTGGTAGAGGAGCCGGGCGAGAGAAAGGCGGTCAGAGCGGCAGAACAAAGCGGTGAACAAAGCGGAAGAAAGAGTCGACTCGGGCAAAGACGATGCCAACACTTGGTCTTTGTTTCAATTTAATTTGTTCGGTATTTTGTTTAGTTTGTTATTTTAGTTTGTTGTGTTTGGGGTGAACCCGTGAGGGTGAGCCCTGAAGAGCGTTTATTGTTTATTTGTTATTTATTGAAATAAAGCCGGCAAGAAGCCGGAGAACCTGGAAGTGTGTTTACCGATTCCCGAACCAAGCACGTCGGCGTGCTACAAAGGGTCATTCCTTTCCTCCACTGACAAGAAACCCTCCATATTGTTTTGTGAAATTAAGGCGCATTGATCAAACATGTGTTTATGTCACGTGTACATGTTTATGTAGTGAATACATGATGATTGTGTGACATTTATGTGGTGTGTACATGGCTACATGACGTTTATGAAATATTTCTGTGATGTGTTTACTAAGTGATCAATAAAATAAAAAGGGTTAAAAAAAAGGTACAAAAGTGCACAAACAGCTGGTAACAAGACAAAAACAAAGTGGTGGGAGAAGGACGGGGCGAGCGAGGTCTGAACAAAAATAACTCTACGCTTCCCTGCCTCTTTCCCTGCGTACACCCTCTAATCCCTACAGCTGTCTACCTGCTACATGGGTGACACCCGCTCGCATCTAACCTAGTGTGTATAACAGAGGGTCAGTTACGGGCAAATGTATACCCCGGAGTATCGTACCTATCTTCTTCCAGAAAAGGGTAAGTGGGTGGAACCCACAGGTTACAGAACAAGCTGGAACAAAAAGTAAATATTTACAAATCAAGGATATATTTACAGCTCTAATTCTCTCCAGTAACAAAACAGTCTCTCAACTACAATATTGCATGCGTTCAAAAACCCACCCTTCCACAAAACCACGCCCACCCTCATCACTAGAGCCAGAGAGGAGAAACCACCCAACTGCAACACACAACACACTGTAAGGAATGGGGGATGAAGAATATGTTATACGTAACACTCCCACCCTTAAAAGCAAACCCACAGGTCAAATACAATTTTCCTTTTTTTATTTTTATATAAATCACAATTTAAACAAAACCAATAAACCTTTATTAATTCTATAATTCATAATAAATCTTGAATTATTACTAATTTCCTCCTTGGGAGTGGTCAAAAAATATAAATCAACAATGGTAAAGAAAACAATGAGAAAAAAAATAAGCACGAGACAGAGCATCTGCTAACACATTTTATGCTCCTTTCTTGTGCTGGATCATTAAATTACAACCTTGCACCATCATGACCTAATGCATAAGGCGCTGATTGTGGTTGTACATCCAGTTCAAAAAAACCAAAGGGTTGTGATCCGTGAACACAACTACTGGGAAAACACTAGATCAAACGTAAACTTCAAAATACTGTGAGGCGAGTAATAGAGTCTCCGGTTCAGTGGTCGAGTAACGTGATTGACAGCTTTTAAACTTGCAGGAAAAATAACAGAGCTCTTCTGCGTCTTCTTGAAGCAATACAGCACCAGGCCCCACCATACTTGCGTCTACCTCCAACTTAAACGGTTTGGTGAAGTCTGGGGCAGACAGAACAGGGGAACAACAAAGAAACGCTTTTACAGCCTCAAAAGCAGTTTGGCATTCTGGGGACCAAACAAATGAAACAGATTAGTTTCAGAAGATTAGCTGAGCAGATTAGTTAGAGGGGTAACCATGGTTGAAAAGTTTCGGCAAAAACCTCTTTAGTATCCAGCCATGTCTAGAAATCTACGCAGTTCACGTCTGGTAGTCGGCTGAGGAAAAGCAGAAATAGCCTCAATCTTGGCAGCAATAGGGCGCAAGATACGTAACCTTGCTTTCCCAAACTCACACATGGCAAGGTACACTTGTATTCGATTCTCCTGAAAAAGGCCCCTTGTTATATATTAAGTAGTATTTCTCATTCAAGTTATTATTGATTTAATAATGTCTAAACCAGTACCCTAATGATCACTGTAGAGACAACTGTCCAATAGATAAAAATCAAAAATCAATGTTAATGGCTACTCTGTGACTCGAATACGGAGAAAAAGTCTGTGACTCTCAAAAACGGAGAAATCAAGCCTGACAGGGCATAGCTGGGAGTCGAACATTGGTCCAAACTCAGGTCCAGTCAGTCCTCACTGAAACACTTTCCTCTGGCCTTTTCCCCATTCTCTGTCGACAGGATGTGGGACAGGACACACTCAATCTGGGCGCACCTCTGGAAGAACAGGGCCCAGTACACCAACCCCCAGTACAAACCGGAACATAGCCAGATGCAGGGCGTGCTGAGGCCCGTCACCACCCCCTACTGCTTCAAGTGCGAAAAGCAGCTTGTCAAGTTTGTCGCCTTTAAGAGTGTTTAAGTTGAAGGAGAGGAGAGCATGGATTGGTTAGTGGGAAGTTGTCACTCCACTCATTGTCTACCCCGTCTTCATGAATGTCATTTTGAAGTGTGAAATTATTGAGGTTTAGTGTGGCGCTCACGCTGGGGGAGCCAAGGGGAGTTTGCACTCAGTCGCCCGTCACCCTGTGCCCCTAGGTTCTGGAGGGTTCTCAGAGAAGGAGGCACAGCCACCTCCCACTGCAACCGACGTCCTGACGACTGTGAGGGAGGAGACCCAGCAGCTGAAGGAGGAGCTAAATGCCCATCAGGAGGTACCGGGGGGCAGAATTAATTTGTCATTTTTATTAATTAATCTTTGATAAGGGCTCAGGGTTAAATAAGAAGATGAGAAAACTTGTTAATTAGTTAACTTGTACGTGAATTGGGTTTCTGTGAACATGCATGAGCTAAAGTGGGAATCATAGGTGCTAATAATTAACACACTGGTATTTTTTTAAAGATTGCTGCTATTAGTTTGTCACAGTATTATCCTTAATAAACTAAAGGAAACATTTGCAAACGAAAATAAGTCACATGCCACTTTACCTAAGTACGTTAGGTTATATTTTGCATGACTGGGGAAGAGAGGAATTTGTGACTTGGACCACCACACTCTCTTGTAGTCAATTAAACGTGAACTCCTTACCTGTGTTTCTTACAAATAAATCTTAGAAAATGGCTGGGCTAGAGAAGCAGCAGGCCTCTCAAGGGTGACAACGCACCGCTGCGGGCTGCCAGCTGCCCCCACCCAGAGGGGGCGCCGGAGAGCCCACAGCCAGCTCTGGCCAGGAAACCCCAGGAAAACTCTGACCCAGACCTATCTGCCAACAGTGACCAGGAGTAGGGCATGACTGGCCTCAGTTGCCTCTCACCCAGCGGTGGGGAGGAAAGCATCAAGGACCCTTATTCGGACGTGGCGGCCTACTCCACTGCCTGACTGCCGTAAATAAGTCTGCAAGCAAGTTATTTATTCTGGTTCACCTTATAAAATCACTCAAAAAACATATGAAGATATTAGGGGCTTAAGACTTTTTGTTGCAATATATTTATTCACTGTAAGCCCTTGTTTTTTACTAAGTTGTTTTTGAGTTATTTGTCCCACCTATTTTTTTTTAAACTGACTGTGTTTGTTGGCATACTGCTGTGCCACACACACACACACACACACCTACTTACAGTGCCTACATATTTACACAAATGTAATGATGTTTCCAACAATTACAAATATGTTAAAGGTCTGTACGAGTGAAACTTTTTTAATTTGAAGAAATTTACTCAAACATTTTAGGCTTGCCTATCAAGTTTTTTTTCCTAAGCAAAATGAATAAAGCTAACAATTTAAACATTTGTACTTAAATATTGTCTAAAATGTTTATTAGACAGAGTTAGTAAATACAGTGAGGCAATGCCAGACCACGCGTCTCGGACGAGAAACCGCGATATTTCACCCCAGCGATGTCGTAATGAGGCAGCCCTTGTGCACAGCACGTACCGTCACCACCACAAAAGGACTTCCGCAAGAGGACCGCCACTGAAGCCAAATTAAATAACACATAATACACCGTCCGATAATAAAGTCTATTATAAAACAAAACTTAAATACAGTATTTGTCGCGGGAACGCGCTAGTGTGAACTTATCCGTGAATGCTGAATTCAAGTGACGTGGCCGTTTCCCAAACGTTCGTTATCTCAAACTACTATAATTAGTTCAAATATCTGGCTAGTTTTATACAATTAAAAACACACAACTCGGAGCTCCTTCATGCCAGCCTCTCCGAGAACAACATGTGCTTCTCATGCCGATCCATACTGCCCTGGCGGATGAAATTCAGACCTTAATGAAGGAGAAAGAAAAGAAATCACTGGATGGAACAACTTTTTGATCAACGTGTATTTGTACGAGACTATTATAGCAATGTATCCCTCAAAACTTCGCAAAGCAGATTCATGTAATGCAGTTCCCAACCACCGGGTCGCAGGAATCTTTATTGAAAATGTTGTGAATTCACCATGATAACATGAAGTTGAGCTACATTAAAGATTTGGAAAAAGCCTACAAACACATGTTATATTCTGGTAATGTTTTTGTTGTTTTAAACATGATCCTAAAATATGTGCACTGTTGCATGTTGGTCCTGTATAGAAGAGTGTCATCTACTGAAAACGACATACAAGCACTCTGCTTCATATCATTGCAAACTACCCACCAATCATATTTTTCTTAAATGACATTCAAATTGTTTTTTTAAGACTGCTTGTCAGTAATGTTGCCATTTGCTAGCAAACATGTTCTTGCCTGAAATGGCTAACTGACATAATATCTAAATGTACTCAACTGCCAACCCAGTAATCTGTAGGTTTAGACAAAAGACTGCCTGCTTGTCAATTCAGGGGAAGTGTGACTGCACATCAGGTGGTAAGTGTAAGAGTAAAGACCTTTAGAAGAGACAGGCGAGAGGGAGAGTGCTCCAGCCTAGTGAGTGGTGTTGAACTGTCCGTGGGCATTCATGGACTGCTGGAGTTTCTCTTCTTTGGCCCTTCTGCAGTGACACAGCTGCAAGGTACACAGGTGGTTACCTCCGCCCCTCCACACAGGTGAGCGGTTGGCTTTTCCCCCATCACACAAACCCTCCCCCCTCACCGTTCTCTTCTCCATGAAGTTGGCGAGGAAGTCATCGATCTCCGCCTTGCCCTCCAGAAAGTGCTCCGCGGTCTCCTCAGACTCCTCTTCAGCCTGGTGGGCTGCCACCTTCAGCCTGGCCTGAACCGCACTCAGGCTGCAGCTCTGTGGATATACGAAATAAAGAAAACAATACTTTTTGTTTAATAAAAATGTTTAATAAAACAAGATTCATAAAGAGGAAGTGAAGGACCAACCGAAAACAAACAGGCAGGTTAGTGGGCCAGGGGCTCGCTAAAGAATGATCATGACATAGATGATGGTTCTTGCTACCAACCACTACCGTTTATTTACCAGCACATCACATCGCATTTTTATTTTTAGGGTTTTTTTGCGAGCCAGGGCACCTCACCTCGCTTAGTTCATGCTGTCGCTGCATCTTTGTCTCAAAGGCAGATTTCATCTGCGTCAGTTGCTCGTACTGGAGGGGTGGGGGAACAAAAAACAAAACAAGCCTGACAGTGACCACTTCAACCCGTTTTTACTGCCTGATCAAAAACCGTTATGGTCAGCCTTCCTCAAAGACCACATAAAAGCCAAATGTTAAAAAAGACTGCTTACACCATTTTCACCATTAAAATAAAAGCTGATAATGGATACAGCTAGCCTCTACAAACCCATGTTATCTGTTACCGATAGCTAACAAATTCAGACAAAGCCACAGTGCTTTGTTTTTTAATGTGAACCGAAACCTGTCAGAGAAATATGACAGTAAATATGACTGTCCTAGAACTCACTTTGAACAACATCTCCTGCCGTTTTCCCTCCAACTGAGGCTCCAGGAGCAGATTCTTCCCTGGGCAGAGAGAGACAGAGGAGAATCTGTTAGCAAAACCGCATGCCATGCCTGGGAACTTGTCGAGTATAAAAACCAGGTTTGGGGATTATCGTAATTCAATCCTCCAGCTCTGCCATTTCCCTGCACCTTTAAAAGCATTTCAACACAATGACATTGGTTAAAGGCATTAACTAACTAAGGCAGGTGTCGAAAATAACACTGGAAATAGCCATTCAAAGTTCAGGGCTAAAGCAGGAGAATTGGGCAGACGCCAATGGAACGAGAATTTTTGCTCCAACGTAAGACTGCCGTGGTGAGAGCAGGGTGGGACTGCATTAGGGTTAAGGACTAAAGCTGGAGAATTGGGCAGACGCCAACGGAAGCCGGATGAGAATTTTTGTTCCAACGTAACACAAAGGGAGTTGGGTGGCACCGGCAGACAAGAATTGCATCCGACACTCACTAGCCATCTCCACAATGCTGTTGACAAGCTCCTCTTTGTCGGCAGTCACCTCCTTCAGCTGAGGCAGACATGAAAAGAACTCCAGCAGGCTGTCCTCCTGGTCGCTCATCTCCTTCAGCTGAGACACACTGGAGGAAAACGGAACAGGGGTAAAACAAAAGTAAATTAAATTGTGACTGAAGGAAATAACAACAAAAACAACAACACACTGAACTTTTAGAATGCTGTTTGGAAGTTTTAGCGAGCTTTAGGTTTTCATCTTTAAGACAAGAGCTCGTTTACCTCATTTCAGACAGCTCCGGAAAGGTCTCGGGAATTTCAGGCATCTTGTACAAGTGGCCGTTTAATCCTGCCTAAAAAAAGCCCAATACAAATGCAAAATTCCAATAAATACGCAGCAGCAACAGGACAATCGTGGGTATTACTTGGGGACTCATACCTCATAACATTTCTCTCCAAATAAAAAAAAGAAGAGGGCAATTTCAAAAATGTAAAAAAAAATCGTATTTAATGCCGCACGAAATAGGGGCGGTGCATTAGGGGTGTGTGGCAGGCATCCTGACTGATGCAGCCGTCACACTGGGTACCTGGGAGTGGCCCGTGGGCACCGGCAGCGGCAGGTCGTAGATGAGGCCGTAGGCAGGAGCAGCGGGACGCGTGGCGCCATGTTGTTCTGCCCCCGGGGGCAGGGCAGGGGCGGGACCCACAGGGCGAGGGGCATCCTGGGGCGGGAAGGCGGGAATGAAGTGGAAACCCTGAGCGGGGTACTGTGGCATGCCCGACGGCTTGTAAACGCTGAAACGCCAGGACAGGCGAGAGGGGAAGAGGAAAGGCAAACGGTAAAACACCTAAAGCTACACCTGCACTGTGCTCAGAGCAGCCCGTCCGTCTGCCTCAGTCTCTCTCATACTCACAAAGGAAATCCAGACGAACCGGAAATCAAGGCCGGCGGATTCTGCCAAAACTCATCCAGGAGGCTCTGAATAGTTTTACCCAGGTCAGAGTGCATTCCAAACTGAACATTTCAATGAAAAAAAGAAAGCATAGTTATTCAAACTACTCTGATCATGGGAAATGCTAAATCAGTAATACTACATTGTTTAAAAAAAAAAAATCATTAGTATGCCAACACATATTTCACTGCAGCACTTACATTGGTTATGAGGGGGCAGGTGACCATCGACCCATTGTGGCTATCCACTAAACGATGAACCACTGGTGGGTACACGCTAACTACTGGCTTCTCTTGAGGAAACTGAGGTGGGAGCAAACTATAGGGGGGAAGAAAAAAATTTACTTCTAAAAAGAGGAAACGGATCTATCTAAAAAATACAAAATTCAAGAGCTAATGTATGAGAAAATTTAAACAAAATCATCCTCATTAATAATAGCGCATTAATTTAAATGGTATTGAACACGTAACATGTCTCCCTCTTTGCTGTACAGCACATACTCACATGTTAACATTGATGGTTGTGTTGTTGACTGTGAATGGTATTCTGTATTCCACATCCTTTTGAATCTCGGCAATGCTGTGGGTAAACAATGTCAAATTCCAATTATATATACATTAACAACATAACTACTGACGCAAATACAGTTCCACCTATCAGTTAGGGATAGTTAACGTCATTGCAATTAAGACTGAATTGATAATCTCGTTTCCCTAACCAGATAAGTCAGTGGTCACACAGATCGTAGAATGATATAAACATTGACAATTTAGTTCTAGCACATGTTGTCTGGATGCAAGAACACGGCGTTATGATTTTCATGAACTGAAAATCTGCGATGATAGCTAGAAAACATCGGACTTGCTTTCGTGTACCAAGCTTGCTAAATAGTTAACCAACTACAAATAGCTAGAGGCAAGGAGCAAAGACGGATCGGAAAGAGGATTCTATTAGCTTGGTCTGTTTATCAGGTAAACAACGCATAATACTTTAATCTGGACTCGTCGTAAATAGCACCAGGGCGAAAACTAAAGAGGGGTCAGTACACGGCGTGAGCAGGACGCTGGACTTACGTGCTGTGAGCAGCTTTGAGTGATTCGATTTGTCTCTGTCGTTGCTGCTGTAAATTGTTGAGCGGTGGTAGTGGTCCAGAACCCTTTGATATGGGAAAAATCCAGTTCATCCTCCTTTGGCAGGACAGGATCTGAACGTAACGGCTAGCTGTTGACTTAGTCGGCTGTCTCGGCAAAAGACAGCAGCATGGGGGGGAAATAACCACCCAAACAGGATTACCTAGCTAGTTAGCTAACGTTGGCTTGGAAAATACCTATGATTTATGAAATGACATATCCAAAAGCATTCAGATTACCATATCCTCTAATAAAATCATTAACAAAAAGCGCATTGCTCATCTGTTGAGATGTATATACATATGTATATAGCTCATAAGAAAGCCAGGTTTAAAAAAACACTTGAACATAGGAAGACAACAACCACCGTGTGTCACCCCAGGCACGATAGGTTGATTTGCTACGTCCCTTGTGTTCTACGTCATGATGTTTTTGAACTAGACGTCATGATTTAAAAAATCTAATATAAATAATTATAAAGTAATTTAATTATTTTACTAAACATAAACGTAAAAGCCACGTTTACATTCACGAAATGTATTCAACCTGCTAACGTTTCTGTCGCTTTATTGTAGAAGTTTAAAGGTCAATACACATGAATTGCTGCGGTCACCAGTTCGCGGAGTTCATCGCTGTAAATAGTAATGCTTTGTATGCGAAGCTTGCTCGTTTTTTAAAACTACTATTTAGAATATTTTCTGTTTAACTCCTCGAAGTGCATTGTGTGTACATTCTAATTGGTAGCATAGTATTTCACTGAATTTCCGGGTAGTCTTATCGTTCTCAAAATGCTGTGATCCATCCGATTCGTTTGAAATAAAATAAGTGAAATAAGCATTGGAACTTCCAATTGACTCTTAACTTAACTGTAGTATACTACGCATTAAAAAAAGGAAAGGTATGACTGAATCTATGGCTAGGGCAGACAATATTACGCTATCGAGTTGGGCTCAGCAGACAAACAGCTGGAATTGTAGCGCGATTCAACAGGAAACGAATTGAATGTAAAGTGGACGGAGCGTGTTCTCTGCAGCGGTATTCCC
>JAOYSI010000012.1:795425-810491 GCA_025775065.1 Hiodon alosoides | reverse complement strand
ATGTGTTTACCCCACTTCCAAACCCGTAATATGTCTGCGTTTTGGGGGTTTTGAGAGGACCATCTCACACTTAAAACCCCAAAAAGCGCATTTTAACACGAAACCAATTTTGCACATAAAAGGATTTCCCCCCCCCCCCCCCAAGATTGAATAATGGGATTATTTTATGATATGACTGAGATTCAACAGAAATACACCTGTAGTTATTGTTTCAGGTGAGGGCATGAAAACAGCCTTGTTTGTTTTTCATTTCAGCAATGAGACCTCGATCACTGCTGACATGACCACCATTAAAAGGCTTTATGAGGGAATTCACCTCTGTGGGTGCATAGGTGTCATAGTTACCTAAAAAGAAAATGGGTTTCCTGCTGACTGTTGCTGGGCGTGTGGTGTGTCTTTTCGGTGGTCATTGTGACCCATCCCCCAATGCCAACTGAAGGTTTCCCATCACGTAAAAACCTCATGGGGCTTTTATAATAAATGTTTTAAAGACTAATGCAGATGCGTGCTAACACCTCTAGAATTACAGTGGTAGCATTATTACAGATGTGAAAATCACAGGAGCCCGTTTCCTTAGTAACTGGCCCTGTCAGTCAGCTGAGAAGAAAGTGAGCATGCACAGTGCCACATATGAGCAGATCTGTTTAAAATGGGAGTCATGGGTAGAGCAGCGGTTTTAATGAGCTCCTGTTGTCATGGAGTCAGGTAAGGCACTGTCTCCATGGACCTTGGACCTTGTTGGTGGAATGCCCCCCTTCCCCTGATCTGGGCTGAAACGTGTCCTCATGACATGTACTCTTCTACCAATGTCCACATATTGACCTATTGATGTAGCTTCACTTAAACCCTTTTGATTTGACCTAATGGCTGTCTATTCATTTACTTTGGTCCTTGAGCAGAAGGTGACATGTCAACAGCAGGAAATGAACAACCTCGTTCAGGGCAAAATGGCGGCGGACGAGGAAACGGGCAAAGTGACCAAAGGTCTGGCTGCTTTGCGTCAGAAACTGAAGGATAAGAGTCAAGAACTGAAGGTTTGTACACAGTGAGCAAGACCGTGCTGCAGCGGACCTGATGCTAACATCTAACATCAGGTGGGCTGCAATACTTGTATGTAGTGTTTGTGACCCAAAGGCAGTAGGAATAGACCTGAAAATGTCTCGTGTCAAACGCTGGGTATAACAAAGTGACGCAAGTCTTTTTAAGACTTCCAGCATCTTGTATTGAGAGAAAAATACAACGATGCGGCCCGTCATAGTTGGATTCCAGTGGATTCTGCATTATTAATTGAAGGTTACTAGGGTCCCAGCTTTATGTGTGTATGGAACATGGAAGGAGACCTGACTATATGTATCGGGCTCGTTAGACAGGTGTTCTCATTAGTGCTGCAGTTAAAGCTCAGATATGGAGGGGGACAACGGACGGGTGCGGGGCGACCTCTTACGTTTTCTTTTTCTTCCTGCCCCCACATCCGTCTCCTCGCTCCTTTGGCCCCCGTGGCTCTCCCACAGAAACTCAAGGAGGAGGTGAAGGAGCAGCAGATTGCCGTGAGGAGCCTGGAGGAGGCGAAGGAGGGATTAGGCGCGCGCTGCTCCAACCTGCTGGGCGACCTGGAGACGCTGCAGAGGGAGGCCACCCTGTGGGCCCGGGAGAAGTTCTGCATGGAGTCAGCGGCGAAGGTAGTGCAGCGGAGGGGCCACGTCTGGCAAAAAAACGCATTAGGGCTGATTGGACTGCAGTACATTCAAGCTGCGAGTGGCTCGATGTTCTGTTGGGTGGAGGTCAGCTCAAAATGTCTCTTTAACCTCCCTTATATTTTTGTTCTCCTTTAGTTGAATTTTAATCTTCGTCCTTTAAGTGACCCCGCACAGCCCGTTGAAACCCATTTTATTTATTTCTTCATTTTCCTTCCGGTCAGACAGTTAGCTTTGGTTATCGCCTTCTGCTAATTGCAGCTCTGACCACTGGTGACCTGTATGGAAGGAGCCTTCTCTCCCTCAATTCAAGGATTTGAGGATTCAATCAGTAATAGTTAAATTCTCAGAAAGAGGGAAAAAAATAAAATAAAAAAAATCTGAAAGGCGTAGCTCTGCAGAACCCCTGCGTTGCGATACAGCTGCCATGCGGCGATTGCCATTTTTGCGCGCCCGTAAAATCACTTTGAAATGGTAACTGACAGCACTGAATTAGTAAAGGCCCGGCGTGTACTGCGCTGTCACCCTTTCAAAGCCTGTGCGTCGGTCCGATTCATGTTTGACGCGCTGTCGGCGCAAGGCCGAGAAGTGGACGTTCAGTACACAGTGTGACCCCCTTCACCGTGGGCGTCTCCAGAGTAAATAAATAACTAAGCTTCTCCTTTTACACCAGATACTTCAGCTGCTGAAGTTTGAGTAGAATGATATTGTTGTTTCTGAGATGTTTCCAACCTTGGTAAAAAAAAATGCATTTCCCCAGTTTGCATTTGTTTCCAGAGGTGGGCGTGTGTCTGATTTTCACCGTTGTTAACTGGCGTTGTTGTTTGTGGAGTCGGTGATACGACGTCAGGTCTGTGAGGACCTTCGCCAGTGTGTGAATCGGGATTTACGCAGATATCTTGTGTCGTGCTGCAGGTGTTGGAAAACGAGGTGAACGAGGCTAAACGGCAAGCCGAAGACGTGCGGAAGAAAGGCCACAGCCTCGCTGCCCAGCTGTCCTCCAGAGAGGAAGAGCTGGCCAAGAAGGCCGAGCACATCACCAAGCTCGGGTGGGATTTCTGTTCTCCGTCACCCCAAAGTGGGCTTCCCTTCTGCTGTTCGCTTTCTTTATTCAGGTGTCGGGTGCCTGAATGTCTTCCTGTGTTGATAAATCCCCCCCCAGTTGAATGCAAGGGGTAATGTTAAAATGTTTCTTTTATTGTTATTTAAATATGTATTATCAGGTATGTTGTTTGAAGTAAAATGTTAAACTTGGATGATTTGATTTTGAGCCATGGTAGATGCAAGTAAAATACGTTGTTGTTTTTTTGTTCTTCCCCTTTGTTGACTCAGCGTTTAATTGCAGTTTATGTTGAAAGGGCAGGGTAGGTGAGGAAAGAGTTCTAAAGTTCTCCCGTTAGGGTTCCTCTGGCGGCATGTAAATCTTTCCTGTGCTAAATCCCTTGGATAAGCCCTGCATGCCTGGTGCGCTTTGGAGAATCAAAAAGGCAACGCACAGGATTTGGCCAAGTGCTGTGTAGTGAGAAGACGGCGCGGTTGAGGGCCTTTGCTGTAATCTGGCGTTTGCTCATGTGCGTCCTTAACGTCTTTCTGCAAGTGAGATGTCCGTCACGCTACGCGGAGGTGCGTCTTCTGTGCGTCCCTTATAGTTTTCCTGGGATGTCAGTGTCGGGTGCCAGTTCTTCGCTCTTCGAACCTCTTGACCTCAGACATTCTTCAGTCGTGTAGAAAAGAAGAAAGGGGTGTGTTTTGTTCCGTCTTGGCCACCACTTTCTAACTAATTTCTGCCTCTGGCACTGTTTTACCCCCCACAAACGACGTTCTAGTTCTAAATTCCAAGCCGGTTAAATCTCCAAACCTGTATGTATAAATTGGCCTCACACGTAAACGACAAGTTAGATTAGACCTGGGCTGCTCTGTAGTTTTGTGTGGGCAGCGGTCAAAGATCTGGCGTAGGAAGGGGTTTAATTGTATAATAATGTATAAATCGGTAAAGGAAAACGTCACTGTGGCTGAGGGCTAAAGAACCCCAAAAACAAACACCCAATGAGTGACGGTGGCGAAGAATGGAAGGTTTCCCTGTGTGTCACGCTCCTGTCTTTAATCCGTCCTGTGTCTGTTTGTCTGTAGGCAGGAGCTGCAGGAGGTCCGGGCCCTGTACCAGCAGAGCACGGAGCATGTCTCCGAGCAAGCCCAGCTCATCAGGCAGCTGGAAGGGCTCAACACTGATGCTCAGAAAGTGCTCCGCAATCAGGAGGCGGCACACGCCGCGGACGCCGTCTCCTACCAGCAGGTAAGTGAGGCGCGCGCCACGCGTCAGGGGGGTCCGTGTCGTCTGGGTCCTGCCGCGAGCCGATCTCTCCTTGGCTTTTCCGCTCTGACAGCTCTACAGGGAGCTGAGCATGTGTTACGAGGCCCTGAAGTCCAACGAGGCCCAGCTTCAGCAGAGCCACACTTCCCTGACGACACAGCTGTGCCAGAAGGAGCAACTGATCTTTCAGCTCCAAGCCCGTCTGCAACAGACGCCCACCGCCAACTGTTCCCAAACGAGACAAACCAATTCCAGGCACTTCCAGGTTAGTTCCGTTGCGGTAAGGGGGCGAAAATGCATTAGGACGTTAATGGTTGTATCTCTCTTTTTGGCTCTCTTTATCTCTCTTTTTTTTCATGTAATGAATGAATTCTGATAAATGAGTGGAGATGAACTTGAGTTTTTCTCGCATTATGTCGGAGATCGAACATTCTGCATCAACCTTTTTGTTATGATGGCCGATCGTACATACCCCATTTGCAGATAGTCTCAGTAATAACAAAATAAATATTCACAAATTCTGCATGATAGGACAGAACATCAGACTAATCATATTTTGAGGGTTTCTCTTATTTCTTCTCTGCAGGGTTTAAATAAAATTAGTTTGAGGGGATGGACCCCACTCATTTGTTTTCTCCACCTTTTTGGAGTGAGTGGCGGCATGCATGCGTAATTGAAAGTGAGGAGTAATCCCGACGAGAAGTTTGAATTGACTTTGCACTGAATCTGATCATACGTTTTCCCCCCTCTGCTGACCTCCACCCTGCAGAGGGAACGGTGGAAGTGCCCCCGTGGTGACAGGCCACCAATAAACAGCTCCTCTCGTAGTGTTGGTCGGTACTGCTCCCGGTGGGTCATGTGATCGCGAGCTCAGGTTAGCCACTTCCCTTTCTGTGGTCGCTTTGAATTTTTAAATTTTTAAATTTTTATTTTTTTAGGCAATTAGAGGCAGTTTATAAACCGTGCGTCGTAATTACCGGCACGGTCAGCTAATGTGAAGAACGTGAAGACGCCAGGCGATTGCGCGAGTAAGGGAATGCGGTCAGGGCGCACTTCCCCTTAATTACGGCCCAATCAGCACGGCCCTGTTCTCGTCGACCGCGTCGGAAGGCAAATCGCACGTTTTTTTTTTCCCCGATCGAATCGCTCATCATGCGCCATCCGTCGCGGCGCATCAATATTAAATCGTGTTTACCAAACACATGTAGCTGGTTCCTGGCTGCTTTGTTTCTTAACTTTCTCATCCACTGACATCAAAGTTAACAGTTCAGGTATCCCAAGGTATAACGCCGTTCACCAGGGCTTTCTCTACCTTATTTATAATTGCACTGACAGGGGTGTGTATTCCAGCGTAATCTGAAATTCCGTAACAACTCAGTCCTGAACACCTGTTAAATTCTAATGCACAGGTTGTTGGGAAGATTTATTTTAATTTTAAATGTTTGGAAGTTACTGGCGGAAATGATCAAAGTGCTTACGGCTGGGGAGAGCGCTGTAACTCGGCTCTGATTTGAATAAAAGGGAGAGATGGCTTTGAACACGCTGCTGTGAGGGGAGTACAGCGCCCATTGCGTGTTTTTGTTTCCGCGCCGCGCGGCGCGAGACAAGTGTCGACGCGGAAACAAAAAGGAAGAGGAACGTTGATTCTGACGCGGCTGAGGTCGAATCGCGCTTTCGCTCCCATTTAAAAGTTCACGCGATCCGGTTAGTTTGCATTAGCGTGTAGCTGGAAACGTTGTGAGAGTGGCATTTTCAGCGTTTTCACTCTCAGCGTGTCACCTAACGGCGTCGCACGGAGCAGACTCCGGGTGTAAATGCGTGACCACTTTAAATGCATCACTGTTTAATTAATGGGCACTGTTTGTTTAGTGGGCGTATATGAATTGTGATTTCTTAATGGTGTGGGAAGTGATTCTAATTCAGTGTTGGCTCTATCTCTGGGCCCCCTGGGGAAAAAAATCGCGAGCCACATTAATGCACCGTTTCGGTCTCGTAACCGTGTGAGCGAAGGGTTGTAGTAGGTAAACAACCATGCGTCCCAATAAACCCATTAACGAATGGTGGATTTCTCACTTTGTGCACTTTTGGGGAAAACGAAGACCAAAAAATTTCACCGATTACAGAAAAATATTATTCAAGCTTTCCAATTCCGAGCAAATTACGTCTGAGATCAGATGAGTGGTACTTTGATATTACGCAAAGTTGCATGCCTGGAAGAAAGATCAGAGGACAGTTAAATAGAAACAAATTCTGAATAACTCCTGGGGAAGAAAAATATAAAGTCGATAAATAATGCAAACCGGCGTGAGGTTGTGATTTTATTTTATTTTTTCTTTGGTTGCAGACGTTCTATTTATTTCGTCATTTAGCTGAAGCATGAGAGGAATGCAATGATGTCCACCTCCTCCATGGACTTACACACGCTTCTTAAACCCATCGCGTTCCGCTCTTTCGGTTCTGGGACAAGAGCGGTCCATCCACGAGTTTGTTGAAGGCCTTCGGTCCAATGGACTTGTTTCCAGTGAAGGCCCGGAGATCACTCGTAGTCACAGCCTCCTCATCATACCTCAAAAGGGAAAAAAAAATATTTAAGAAATAATATATATTTTAGTTTAGAGATTTATTATTTATTTAGAGATGGGGGCAGAAATCAACATTCCAAAACTCCACATAAGGGTTCAGTGATGTTTAGATCTGGGGAGGCCGTGTTAGGTGTTTGGCCTTGTGTTCGTGAAACCACTTCTGAATCCGTTCAGCAGGAAGTGTTTGCACTATAGTACAATAGCCTGGTTATCTAAAATGGCTAGTACTCCTTAACCGTAATTATTTCGTCCAGAGTAATAATTGGACCCAGAGACTCCCAGGAGATGGCTAACCATAACTCCTGTGGAGGATTTGTGCTTACAACACTAGGTTATATCTTGGTGCACAATGGCCTTGGTTACCAGCGATTTCTGAATGGCTACACTACCAAAAATATCAGCAAAAGAAAGATCGTAACATAGAGGTGTGGATCCCTGACAAGTTTTGTTTTGCAATTTACCTGTTTAGTATCAGTCTGTGCCCGTTGTTTTGCTTCAAAGCCACTTGCACTGACCACAGCGTTGCTTTAGAATCTCGTTTTGATTTTAACGCCCCTTTTTATACTGGAAATATGTTGGTAAGTGGTATGGCAATTAATGTGTGGAATTATTTTCAATTGTGATTCTGCCTTTTTGCCAGGCATTTTCATTACTCTTCCCTCTATACAGATGCTTCAGGCTGCCGGTTATGTGCATGATTGAAACAGCATACACAAGACGATGGCAGTGTATACTACAACTATAATCACTATTATAATATTATCATGATAATAATGGAAACATCTGTGGATAGGAAAATGATGGATTTTTAGATGCATCTTTGCCGTCGGAGAACAAATCTCTCTCGCTTGCACGCACACGCACACACAAAACCCTAGGTGTTAATAAAAGTTTTTCCGTTTCCCCCACTCTTTCCGGCAAAAGGAAAAGGAAAAGGAGCAGAGAGACTTGGACCTTACCACTGCTGCGGTTTTCCGCATCTGCCTCCAACTTATTAGCGTTAGCGAATCAAACGCTGTCAGATGTATAATTAAAGGGTCAGTTCCCCACACTCTGCTTGTTAGGTCGGGTCATGTTTGGATGACTAGATGCATTTCGTTGATCATTATCTTCATCAAAGTTCTAACCGGGTCTTCTGGAATGCGGGGCTGCAGGTGCGCTTAGCTCGTCAGTCCACTGATTCCTTCCGTTGACAACGTGTGTATGAAAACTTATCTCATAAATAACGTGAGAAATTTCCCTGTTTTCTATTATTTTCTATTCATCATCATGGCCTGTTGTGTATTAAAGTCTCAAGTACTATTCCGATTTTGTGTACAGGCTTTCCATAAATTACTCCCTACTGGGCTTACTGGCTGTTTAGACACGCATGTTCTTTATGAGTGTGATAAATAACTGCTTGTTTCCTTGTCAAAAGAGGGAATTTGATTTTTTTTTCTTTTTGATCGATAATTAAATAAAATATATCTAGAAGAGTATAATGGTCAGACAGCTTTTTTCAGCTTTTGGTGTGAGGCTTGCATTTATTAAATTTTAATAAAATTATTTTTTACGTTTTTTTTTAAATTATATTGCATACATTTTTTTTTTATAGTATAGCCTATTATGGTATCGAAACTTGCCATAAGAATGAAACATTAGAAAATATATTTAGCGTTAGATTCTTAAATGTTATATGTAGTTTAAAATTTTTTTTTCTTCATTATTACTAATTTATATTTTAGACTAATATTTATTTGTGAAGATGTTAGATCTGTCTATTTTTCTCTTAGTTAAACAGCTATGGTTTCTGGTTTCTTGCACTGCAACCCTGTGCTTGAGACCAGACCGACCATGCAAGATGACCCCACTTTCCCCGAACCGCATCCTCTCGCCGGGCCCCTGTCAGCGGGATTACCCCTAATTCAAGAGCACCCAGTCCCACGGCGTGGCAGGTTACTGGCGACCCAAATCAAGTCAGGCGTTATTGAAAATGGGGCCTACTGAGCCTGGCATTACACAGATGTGAGGGGCTGATTATAGCTGCTCCATAATTAACAGTGATCAGATTTGTTTTGTGGCATAAATGGTGCATGTGTAGAACATTAGCCGCGGCGCTCTCATTCAAATTCAGCTCAAGGGCTCAGCGGCAGACGGGTCACGAGCTTCTGGGGAGAACAATCACAAGCCCCTCCATATGTTCCTGCCGCATCTTACCACAGCTACGAGTGCAAGATAAGTTCCCCAAAGAACCTAATCGTGTTGGGTAATTACAGCGCGGCGTTTGGCTGGCTAGAAGTAAGGGAAAAGCTAAAACACTCCCTCATCAGATAATTTGTAAATTGCTTTACGTGGCGGATGCCTAACTCAGTTGGTTTTCAACTGCTGAAATTATAAATAATTGTAACAGATGTGGCAATATGGCCGGCCTCCAATAAATGAGGCCCCAGATAATTTAGTCGACCCCTTTGACAGGCCAATTTAATAAAACGTGAACAAAATCTTCCTGCTAATAATTTATCATCCCCTCTCCCAATTGGTTAAACTTAATTACCCTAGCAGTTAACAAGGTCACACCCAGATGCCAAATTCGGCTGCAATTTTGATGCAGAACGTAGAGGTGATGACAGCATTGTTATTATTTTCACCCCCCCGGTTGTTTAAAACACAGGTGCCAAAGCAGACTTCTCAATTTAATAATTTTACACTACCTTGTAATGCTAACACTAACTTCTTATGGCCTGGGTTCTGTACTTTGTTTCTGCCCCTTTTGGTTGTTGGTGATGGCTTGGGTATCCCCCCCCCCCCCCCCCCTTTCAGAGAGGTGAACGTAAGACTGTGTGTGTTAGGGGTGGGTCCTCATGCGGGCCCCACCTGCAGTTTGTTGTTGACTGTATAGTCAAAGCCCACTGCCCAGGAGGTCCAGGGATAATGAGCTCTGTGTTTTACTGTCCTGGTTTAGGTTACTTTTATGATGGCATAAATTCTTAATAAATAGTTGTTTGTAATATGTTAGTCTTTCTCTTTAAGAAAACAAATGGCTGTTAAGCTCTCTCATTGGGAAACGTGCTAACTGGAAGGCAACGGCGCTAGTTTACTTAGGGGACTCGTCAGTCTGGTGTGCCAGCTCCTTCCTTTTGAATAAGTACGACGTGTGAACATGGCAGACGCGGTAAGTGGTAATCCGCGAAACCGTGCCACTGTCATCGCCCCTTGCTTTGTTTCTGCATGTGCAGGGTTGAGCACTTTGCCGTTCTTCACGCTGGCACCGTTCGCTCTGTTTGTTTTGAAACCCCAACGGCGAGAGGGCGGTCTTAATGTCGAAATGGACAGAGTTTTTTTAATTTGCTGTTCTCAGATCGCGGTTGGGCCGCTTCTCCTTGGCTCCGTTCTCGGCTTTAAACTTCTGTGCTCTGAATGGTTGTTTAGGATTTAAAGCTGAAGATTGCAGAGAGGGGGAGGTGTTATTTCTCTGGGCAGATTTGTATTTATTTTGACATGGTTTGATTCTGAATTACTGGTCACCGTTAAACTTGCTGATGACTGAACTATCCGTTTCTATGTTGGTTATGAATCATGACCGGATCGTGTTGACGGAAGCCACACGTACCTCGGTTTCCCCTTACCGAAATTCCGCCAAAGCCGATATGATCTGTTTGTGCACGTGCTGCCAGTTTGCAGATCTATGTGACAGAGCAAATGTGCTTTGCCTTGCAGGAGCAGCAGGCGGAATCACGCGGGGAGCTGGACCCCCCAGTCGTGAAGGAGTCACCTGTGGTTTGGGACCCCCCAGCTGTGGAGGAGGTACCCGTGTCCAGGGCCCCCCCAGCTGAAGAGGGGTCACCGGTGGTTTGGGACCCCCCTGCTATCGACCCCTCAGTCAGGACCCAGGAGACGAGGCCTCGTCCAGCGAGACGGCAGGTACTGAAGAATTAGCCCGCTGTAATGAATGAGTTTTCATTTAGCCTCGTTGCTAACGCTCTCCTGCGGTCACAGTCCTTTGTCTGCCGGCCGCGGCCTTCCTTCATGCTCTGGACTGCAGAGGTTCCCGACCGCTGCTGTTTTTTCCGGGGTTTAATGCGCTGCACAGAATCATAACCGCCAAGACAGCAAAAGTGTTCCTCCTCCGTCCCTGAGTGAACATCTCCCTGTGAGTGTAAAGCATTAAAGAAGGCTGAAATAAGGGGGGAATGTTTATAGGGATGAATGCCTCGGCGCTGGAAAGGACTAGTCGTCGCTGATGGGAATACACTCGCCGTGCGCGGATACCGGCGCGGGGCTTTGACACTTCCTCTTGAGATGACATGAAAATTCCATTAGTCAAAAACACAAAAAAAAATTTCTGCCGCCCGTCTCGACAACTGAGCATTGTCTGATGAGATGGGTTACCATGGGTGCAGTGGGAATTATTGACCCTGACAGCTCCCTTACACAGGCCAGTCTTTACAGTACATTTACCAGTTTAACAACTTAACACTATCTTTGTTTATGCGTTTGTGAGCAGAGCTAGATTCTTCGTCTCTTGAGTTTTTATTCTATTTGTATTCCTAAAATATTTTTTCCGCTTAGGCTTGTGTATGATGATTAAAACATTCATATTTATTTAAAACAACATATTTATATTCACACTGTAAAAGGAATCGATTCAAATCTTAGTCTAAAGTAAATGTATATTCACTTACCAAGATGGATTAGATAAAGATTTATGGGGTACCAAGTAAGGGCATGTTAGAAATAGATTGAGTCGTGCCGCTTGGAATGTCTTTTCAATGCTAAAATACTAAAAATCTCCATATGAAGGCTATAGTATTAATTTATGGCTGTCCCGGGTTATATTTGGCAGGGTTACAGGCTTGATATTGAAGCAATGGCCTGAGCCCGGTCTCATCACAGCCAATAATCGTAATAAAGCACACCTTCAGGTGTCTCATTGACTTTATCAAACCGATCGATTAGCTCTTTTTGCATTCAGTCTAAAAGAGGAGAGGCGAGATTAAACAATGTTTTAATGATTACAAGAAATGTACAGTTCCCTCAACGAAGGTAATCCCTGGGATCGCTTTTGCTGTTGAATCTGGTTCTTGTCAGTTAAGTTAGTCAATCACCAGTTTAAGTATGATTTATTAAAAACGTGGCTATGTTGTAAAAAAATGTAATACATTTTTTTTTTTTCTTTTCAAAATTCCATAAATCAATCTGCAGGATAGCCTACGGCAGCGGCTGCCTCCTAACACTTGTCCTGGCCAGCTAGAGTTGTAGGCTTTCAGTGTTGTAGACATTCATTTCAACACTGCTAATTACATTTGCTAAAATAAGAGTCAGTGGCCTTGTCCTTCAGGCTCCGTTTCTGATGTGTAGTAAGAATAGATACTATTCAGCCTAGGACATGGTAACCAACTGTGCATTGATACCATCATGTCATTACGCAGCCATTTGTTTTGTGTGTTCTGACACAGTTTGACCGCTTCTAAGTACCAGTGAGACGGTCTTTATTCTTGGTTAGAGATGTTGCGAGATTCTAGAATTGTGGGATCACGGCGTGGTTATATTTTGCAGGAAGTGTATACAACAAGCAAGCCCCTTTGGAGCAGTGCGGAATACTGTTTATGCAGTCTTATTTCACCAATATTTACCAGTGAGGTTCAGTTAAATCGTTATTGTTGAGGTGACGGAGTAGATATCATTTAATGTGTTGCGCCCAACCTCGTGCATCTGTTTTAAATTACGACAAGAGCATTTGTTAGACACAGGCCTTTTGCCACACTGCTGTTTCTGTCTTCCTTTAAAAAAACCATCTGAACATGCTGAGAAAGGAGTTACATGTTTGTCTGCCTGACTCTAATTTTAAATATTTGGAGGTCACTTGACAATGTGAATTATAGTAAAATTTTAGCCTCTTGTGTGGGCAGATGCGTTTACAAGCTTCCCCAGATGCTTGTCTGATTTTTACTCATAATAGCTCTGATGATAATGCACTTATATTAAATTACGATAATACCCAAACTTGATCTTTAGGGTAAACATTCATTCTGAAGAGAGCCTCTGAAGACAGCTTATATTGTTTATTTTTTGTGTATTTCAGATTTACTCAGAATCATAGGTATTGGTATGATTTTTATTTTGTTGACGTTTAGTGTTTACCATTTTACTAATATATTGACAATTATTGTAGAGGTCTACTGTTGATTAAATTGATTACAAGTGAAGTAGGCATATCTCGCTTTAAATATCGGTCTAAGAATGTACGGTATTTACCCAGAGTCCATATTGTTTTTTTGGGGATCTGAGCACACAAGACACAGAGTGCCGTGATTAACCAGAGCCCATTGACGTTATCGTGGCCCCAGCGTCCGCGCCGCAGGTTTCATGAGGGGCCCTGGGGCTGGTGTCACGGACCCCCGGCGCTTTAGCTGTTTAGCCTCAGATGTGAAGTCTGCGAAGTCATTACAGGCCGTGGCACGGCGAGCGGATGTTACCGCCAGCCAGCTGCCAGGCCCCTGATTGCTGAATGCACTTTGTCCTGGGGCTCTACAGCAAGCCGCCAGCTCCAGACGTCCCTGACACATGCAGCACGCCAGATATGCCGGTCCTCTGTACTTGTTGCAGAGCGGCAGCAGACCAGATAAAAACAGGCCGCTGAGCATCTGTACCCGGTCGTCCATTATTTATACTGGCTTTTGCTATTCCTTCTGCAAACACGACTTCCTCTAGTGCCCGCCTGTCTGTGGCTGGGACCTAATCAAAACTGCGTCTAATAAAAGAAATTCATTATTAAGTAGTGTGATCTCTTTTTTTCCGAGTGTCTTGTCTCGCTCACGTAGCTATTAAATAGGGGGTTAGCGAGTTTTAGCAGAAGTTTTGATTTGGTACCAGCCTGTGTAACATATTTTGATTCATTTTCTGGTTATTCTATTAATATTCTTGCACTAGTGGTTTTCCTAATTGTATTTTTCTCCCGGGTTTTGTATTCAATGTTAGAGCTTGAGGATCGTGCAAATGTATATTTATAAGGCTTTAGATGGTCCTGCAGAATGAATCGGATGAACAAAATCAGTGACCAAAAATAACACTTCTCAGGTGATGGTGGGAATAGTTAATAGAACGGTAAACTTTAGATCTGTCTACCTTTTTCAGACCCGTCTTTCTAAGAGGATGCTTTGAGCGCTATGTTAATTTAATTCAAATAGGATAATGGTTATAAGTTATTGTTTAGTACGGGCACTAAAGTTGATCGACCTTGACTGGTTCTGAATAGTTTAATGAGGTTGTCAGGGGGAGCTTGGCGCAGTTAGCAACTTAAGAAATGAGATCGAGTCCACTTAGCAAACCGCAGCGAGCGGCAAGTCCAACCCGGCCCCTTTCTATTTTATTAGGTTAAACTGGGCTAGCCATAATTAAGTTCCGAGGGCATGCACCGAAGACCGTTCTTTCTGTGACACATTCTAGAACAGCTGGAAGGTATTGAACTTGCTAGCCTCTCTCTTCTTGTTGTGTTTTTTCCTGTTCCCTTTGCCCTTCCCAAATCAGGAACCGTTCCCCCTTAAAATGCCATTTCTTGATCTAACTGTTAATCAGCCCCATGCATCTGTTAAAAAAGGAAGAAAAAAAAACCCTGCAACGTTATCTTTAGTCACATGACATCTCGCCCACCATCTTCTTTTCTTTTATATCTGTACGGCTTGTTGCCCCGGCTGCTTTACAGTATTTCAAAGAATGGGAAATCATTTCCCAGTAGTTTCCCGTTGTCCTATCAAGTGTAACCTGGGGTCCTCCTAGGGCCATTAGACTAGCCCCCCTCCCCTGCTTTGTAATGAGGCTTCTTGCATTTCTGAATCTATAACCCTTTAGTCTTCCCTAATGGGACATCATTATTGTGAAAGAAACAATGTAAATGTAAATGAACACACTCATTAGTAAGTCGCAGAGAAAACCTTTAGTGTGTTAGCTCTGTGGTACTTCTGCTTGTTAGTCCTTTGGTATTCTTTTTTTGAATTTAGAAGAAGAAGAAATATATTATTTATTATTAGTATTCCCAATTATGCATGCTTTAATTTTGCATGCATCTGGTGTTGATACTTGTTTGAGCGTGTCCTGTCCTCCCCTCCTCCCCCAGGATGCACCTGTACAACGCTCCAGGTCTCTGTCTCCGGGGGGGACGAGCAGCGGTGGGCCCGCGAGGGGCGCGAGCAGAGCCGGCGGAGCGGAGCGCAGGATTCGTCATCTGGAAGAGCTGCTGAAGTTAAAGGTAATGGAAACGAAAACCTCACACACACAGCTGACTTTTCTGTTCCTGCTTAACCATTTCAGCAACATTCAGTATTAGTGCGGTACAGGTATCATTTGGCAGAAGCATTACACATCCTACTGTGCGTGTGTATGTCACTGTGTGAGCGAATGCTACGCTCTGTACTGCCCCCTACATGCTCATCCTACTGTGCGTGTGTATGTCACTGTGTGAGCGAATGCTACGCTCTGTACTGCCCCCTACATCCTCATCCTA
>JAOYSI010000012.1:780992-795325 GCA_025775065.1 Hiodon alosoides | reverse complement strand
GTGTATGTCACTGTGTGAGCGAATGCTACGCTCTGTACTGCCCCCTACATCCTCATCCTACTGTGCGTGTGTATGTCCTTCTCCTCCCTGGCCCTCTCTTGGCAGGCTAAATGCATAGAACTATGCTTGCTAATTAAAGAGATTTCTTTGCAATTCCAGGGAAAGGATTTCATTAATTTTATACATGCGTAAAAATGCATGGGTTTTTTGCGAATCCTGCACACCACCTTCTTTGGATTGCATGCCCTGTTGCAAGAGGATCAAATCACGCACAACGTTGTGACTTTATGCCTTGATTTGTCTCAGTAGTCGATATTTAGGCGATCCCAAAAGGAAGAGAATTTAGCCGTTTTGAAAGCCATATGTTGATCTGTGTGTTCTTTTCTGGCCAAGGAGAAAGAGCAGGATGGCGTGAAGAGGCTGTTAACCGGTCGTGCGCGGCCGTTCCCGGTTGCCCGCAGTTGGCGGTACTTGAGTCTAAGCCACCTTTAACTGTGAGGTTTTCCCTGCGCTGAACCCCCTCCCATTAGTAAAATAAAAGGACACCCTCCTGTCTTAATCAACACTTAAATTTGTGACCGTTAGCTGAATATTAAAAAGCCTGTCCTATATTTAAGGTTGCCTTTGTCTATCCCAATGCGTGCTATCATTTACTCTGCTTTAGTCCAACTTGTTTATCCTGTATAGCTGAAAAGATTATATAATGATCATTAAATCATTTTGAAATATTTCATTAAATCCCTTGTTTTTATTTAGCATAGTTGTATTTTTCCAAAAATATTCCCAATGTGCCTAGATAATATAAATAATTATTGATTAGATAAGTCTGTGTCTGTCTTTTTACAAGATTTTTAAATTTTTTTTTCCAAAACCCAAGGCCTATTTTTTTATTCACACCTACAAATGGCTGGTAAATAGCTGTGTTAAGTGACCAGTGGAATTCTTAAAGGTCAGTAAAAGCGATGGGGTACGTAATGTCCTGCCATTTTGACACGAGACATGCAGCAATCAGTCAGGCTTTTACTCCTGCCCGCTCATTAAAGGAGAGCTTGTTTTAGCCGCCGCCGCCGCCGCGGAAGCGATGTCCTCTGTGAATATCCGGCGGTAGAAATCCATGCTTGTCACATTTCTGGTAGCGGTGCGAGTTCTTTTTGTCCTTGTTAATAATAGCAGGGTTCAGGGCCTGCACTTCCCTCTCGGCGGGGCAACCGTGTCATGCCGGCAGTAAACAAGCTCGACAACTCGGGCCACTCAAGCAGAAACCTGGCCCCTTTTTCTTTTCGTTTTTAGCTTGCTTGGTTTAAAGTGTTCTCTCCGTTTGAGGTTGGAAATGGTGCCTTTGTCAGGAAAATATATATATTCTATATATTCGTACGTCCAGTGTAAATCCGTTAAAGTGTGTGTGTGTGTGTGTGTGTGTGTGTGTGTGTGTGTGTGTGTGTGTGTGTGTGTGTGTGTACACATTATATATATATATAATTTTTTTTTTAATAGCTGTCCAGGGCTGGCCTAATACTAACAGACAGTTGTGAGTGGCCCCTGCTCAATGTGCGGACCTGCTGGGGGTGTTTCTGTGCTCCCCCCCCCCCAAGGGCATGGCATGTAAATATCTGGCTCTGATCACGTCTCCGGTGCCAAGCTCCCCCAGACAATTTCTTGTCTGGGCCTCACTGGCAAAATAGAAGACGGGGGGGGGGGATGGAGAATCTCTCACCACCGTCTGGTGTTGGTTTGAGTTGTCAGATTTAGTTAAA
Organism: Hiodon alosoides; assembly: GCA_025775065.1. Lineage (NCBI taxonomy): Eukaryota > Metazoa > Chordata > Actinopteri > Hiodontiformes > Hiodontidae > Hiodon > Hiodon alosoides. The sequence continues at coordinate 793,571 of JAOYSI010000012.1, read as the reverse complement.
CCTAAGTGTGGTCTTGTGTGGTAGTGTGGAATGTGTATATATGTGTGGCAGTCTTAAACTGCTGAATTCGTTATTAGTGATTTCATACGTTTCATACCACGGCCTCTTTGGAATGCTCTGACGTGTCGCATAAAACGTCAGTGTGGTCCTATGTGTGGTCGGTAATGTCCTGTATTTATTCGTAACTCGGGTAAACGAGATGGCAATTTAAGTAAGTACATTGTACTAAAAACTTCCTGTGTAGCCTCACGTTCCAAAAAAAAAGAAGATAAAACTAAAACAGATGTGCTAGCAGATTGTTTTTCAGAAAATGGTATATTTCCAATCATTTTGGTTGAATGAGTATTATTAACGTGCGTTTGAAACTTTTCGAGCGAATCAAATTTGCGCTGGGTTTCAGTATGGTACGTTTCAGTTCCCGCTTCCCATGGGTGGATGAAAATGACGACCGTGTGTGTGTGTTCCTCAGACAAAAGAGAACGAGGAGCTTAGGAAAGTTCACGACAAACGTTACGAGCGCCTGCGCCTCATCCAGACCAACCTCAGAACCGCCCAGGTCCAGCTGCTGGAGACCGAGGAAGCCCAGGGCCGGTGAGTGGACGTCGGCGAGGAGTGCGGTGCGCTGGAGCGCCGGAGTGGGAATCACAGTGCAGCTTCCTAATGTAGACACCTTTACGTCCTGCACATATAGTACTGGGCCTGGAAGTTTCAGTCTCGGATTCCGCGCGATCGTTTTTCTGTCCTGGGACTGTTGTCTCGAAAATGGATTGTGCGGAATGGTGGATGGTTGGCCTCCTCTTCTGAAGAAGTAAAATTCCAGAATATTATACTAGAATATGGATAAATTTAGCGACTCGATTATTTACCAAATCATTGGTCATTAGTGTAACGTTATGTGGAATGTGTTTGTCTTTTGGCCTTTTTAGTTTTCTTTAGTTTGTTAGGGCATGAGTATCTCGTACATCAGGTGGGAGTTCTCTTCTGCTGCGGAAATGCAGGAAGTCGGAGAAATAGAAACGGGCACGTCGTCCGTTCCTTTCTTATAACATAATCTGTGCCGGTCCTGCATGTGGAGGGTCTTTTTCCGACATTTTTTAAACGTTGAGGGAGCGCGTGTCCAGTGTCCGTCCGTCCGTCCGGGCCCAAAGCTTTTGACTTTAACAGCCGTTTTCTCACCGGGTTAATTAAAGTAACCGGCTCTGCGCTGAGACCCCACGCCAAGGTAAGGTGAATTCATCCCTGTAAACGCGGTCGAGAGACGAACAAAAGGGGAAATTACAATGGGGAGGCTTTTTCCTTGGACTCCTCAGCAGATGCCTGTACTTTGGGTGCAACTTGCACAGCTTAACATTGTACCACCTTCCCCAGTCCTAATACTGGATGTTGTCTGTGGCTAATTCATTAGGTGTTTAAAGTTGATTAATATGGGTTTGCTTTGCAGTATGAGTTGGATGGCCCGAATATCGAATATCTAATGCTGTTGGGGTGTTTGTGTGTGTGTGTCTCTCTGTCTGTCTGTGTGTGTGTATATATTTACAGAGATAAGCTGGTTTGGAAACGATTATGACGCTTCCTGTTAATGTACAGGAACCAGGTGTGTCATCTGCCTCCTTAGCTAGGGTCTATGTCCTCTGTAGGCGTGTGTACGTGCCCCTCTGAGATGGTGAGTGGAGGCACTCAACTTTATTTCTCACAGTATCCCCAATACCTAAACATTTTATTAAAGCTAAACTCCAACTTCACCAGAAAGTTGAGCAGGTCTTATTTCTTTATTTACTTGCTTTTAAAGGGAATTTGTCTGGAAGTCTCTGTCGAGCAGAACAGAAAATATGGTTGTAGGGACTGAGGAACCGGGTCCTCATTAACATTCAAACCGATAACATGCAGGAACAGCTCTTTGCAACTGGTGTGTCCTTCATGATTACTCCTGCACTTACTTAACATCATAAAAGGAGTGAAAAGTAATTCCTGTAAAAGGGTTTTTAATCAGATCGGGGGTTGTGGGATGAGTAAATAAAATTAGAAAACATTAGAGTTGTACTAATAAACAGATTTGGGCAATAAAAGCAATAAGCCAGTTCAGAAAGTTGTCTCATGGCTTTAACAGGGAAGGCAATTTTGCTGTTGGGTGGGTGTGGAGTGGTGTGGGGTGTTGAGGCTGAACCCTGGGCTGCCGATCGCATCCTTCGTTTCAAAGGAAAACGACATTCACATCCAAAGGGACAGCATCGTTGTCGCGATGCTGTCGCTCTATAATCTTACTGTTGCTGAACGGCGCTGATGGAAAGATCTGCGCTGTATGTGGATCATAGATATTCCGATTATCGATATACGTGATTGGAGAGCAGCAAATTGCTCACGGCAGCATTAGCGGTATTAATTGAAAATGTATGCTAATCCTTCTCTGTATCGACCCGCAGGAGTGAGGCTTATCTAGTGTTAGCGTCACAGTGGTGCACATGTGCCTTATGGGAAATGTCTCAGGCCACATTGAGTAAGGTGGGTAAGAACCCTGGGGACCTTCTTCTTACGTTCTTCTGCTGGAAGAGATTGTCCTTGCCCTTGAGTGCCAAAAAGTGTGAATGTCAACGCTAAGTCGTGCCTACAGAGCCGCCCCAGTGGCGTTTCAGGCCAGTTTAGGTTTAGGACAGCGGAGGGCAGCCTGCATGTTCATTCCCCTGGCACCCTACCGGTGGACTTGAAATATGCAAGACCGGCTACGCTAATAATGAGGCACGGCGCTATGTTTGCGACGATGCCCGAGCAGAGTTTGCTGGTAGGCTGGTGCCGTCGTTTAGCACACCCGTATTTGTAGCAGAAGAGTGGGTATGAAAATGAGCTCATTTGTTTAGCAGACTTGGTACGCTTCCCTGTACGCGGCATCATCTGCGTCAGGCCATTTGCACGCTGCCGCGGGCTTCGTTAGCGAACGTCCGCGTGTCGCGCCAGCGTCAAGGCCAGTCATTTGAATATCGCCGGTGCACCGGAGAGGGAGAATGGACGCCTTGCCAGAGGCAGCCAGGTGTGACCGTAACGGCTTCTCCCCCCTTGTGCCGGCCAAGGCCCAGGGCCAGGAGCCTGCGCGCCGAACCCTGGCAGCTACGGCAGGAGGACAGCGATGCCGTCTGGAATGAGCTGGCCCACTTCAGAAGGCAGAACGACAAGCTTCTATCCGAGAAGTAAGTGCCGCGCTCTCTCTTTGTGTGTGTCTCTGTCTTTGGTTTATTAGTTGCCGTTGCAAAATAGGCCCCGCCCACTTACCTCACCTGGGCTCTCACTCTTTGTGTGTGTGTGTGTGTGTGTGTGTGTGTGTGTGTGTGTGTGTGTGTGTGTCTCTCGCTCTCTCTGTCTTGGGGTTATTAGTCGCCGTGGCGAAATAGGCCCCGCCCACTTACCTCACTTGGGTTCTCACTCTTTGGTTTCTGCCCGGTGTCAAACTTAGAGGCGCACCAGTGAACTCACCGCCGTCCCATCCCCTTCTCTCATTATTAACAACCGAAGGGTGATGGCAGTTCTTAAAACCAGCGGTACCAGATTAAAAAGGGAATCATGTTAACTGGTTTCTAACTGCTGAAGTCTCCTTTTTCTTTCTTTTTTAAGGACCAAAAAACTGGTGCCATCCGTGGTCTCCTCCTTTTGGTAGAATTGGTCAGAAGTGAAAACATTAAAAATCTCATTAAAATAATTTCACCACCAGCTTTTTGAAAATGCAAAGTATTTCTCAAGTAATTGTAGCTGCGGGGGTTTGGTATTTTTTTTTATTTAATTTTTTTACTTGACGTGCCATTAGTAGATCGTGGACGCGTGTAAACAGTTTTTTTAAAACATGCGAGTGTGTTCCACGCAAAAAGGAAGTGTAACAGACCGACCTCTTTCATCAGGGCCAAAGTGGTCTGTTCCCATCAGTGGCGGTGACAAGTTCAGCGCCGGTGACGGGAGCTGCATTATGCAGCAGGGGGATGGTGTTAATTAATGGGGTTCTCATCTGTTGGAGGTGTCGCTCTTCATTAGCCCGTATTTTGCACACTGCCATGCCTCATTTTGCAGAAGCGGCAGTGAGGGGATAACCCAGCCAGCCATCCCTGTTTGATCTCCCTGCTCCGTACGTGATGCGGGAGGGTCCGGGCTCTCTCGGCTCCCCTGCCTTGTCCTGCTAATCCCAGATGAGCTCATTATGATGTAGCCTCGCCTCCTCTCCCGGAGCCAGGGCTGTCCAAGCTAATTACTGGCAGCAGCCGGAGCCTGTTAAGGGCCCGCCGCGTATCTGCTAACATGGTCCTTGGAACTGACCTACGGAGAGCACGAGGGAGCCGCTCTCTTTCTTGCTGCGCAGCGCCTGTCCTCCGGGGTTAGCGCTGATCCCTTCACGCGGCTTGTTTAGCCTGCACGGGCGCAAAGTAAACTTGGCGGGGCCTAACTCGTGCTTCGCCGCGCCCCCTTTGATCTCGCCCGTCGCCGCCGCCGACTATTACCGGCTCAGTGCGATAAGACGGGCAGAGGTCCTCAACACCTCGTTTAAAAAATTTTTGAAAAAAAATCATTTTTACGAAGCGTCCAGGAAAGGACGGTTAAGCGCACGGTGTAATTAGGCCCCCTCTTCTGCATCGCGCCCGTTTCGCGGGGCCAGCAAATGTAAATTATTGTCCGTGGCCAAACAATTAAGGCGAGGCCAAGCGGGTGCAGTAACCAGCAGATAAGACCGCTTTTGGAAACCCAGTGGCCGTGGCGCCGTGCCACACTGCTGACCGTATTAAGGCGGCTGTGCTTCTGAAGGTTGCGGGCCTAAGCGTCGCAGTGATTTGTTAATGGTTAATTACCTCCTAGCGGTATGCAGTTTTAGGGCCCGGTAATTGCTAGCGAAGGCTGCTGTTGGACACTTAAAGCACAGCGGAGGCGGGCCAAGAGCGCGGCGTGTCGGGGCCTTAATTTCCTCTCTGTTCTGCACGTGCGTCGGAACTTCATCCTCTGCGTCCACATTAAACCGCCTCGGTGCGCTCTCTCCTAACGAGAGAATCCGACTTTTACTCGAACCTGAAAGCGCTAGATCCGCCTGGCTCGAACCTCTCGCAGTTTGTCAGCAGACCAAAGCAGGAGAGTTCAGTTTAAGAGATCAGCTGACATTCCTCCGGTATCCTACCAGAGGGAGGGTCATACCGAGACAACCGTGTGGCGGAAAGTTTAAGTGGTAAGTGGAACCCACTGTGAGGTTTATACGCCTGGTGCCGTACGGCGTGGACTCCATAAACAGATTTGAATGCGAAAGGACGAATAGAAGCTTGCGCGCAGAGATTGGATTTTCGTCCTTCTCTCTCGTAGCCAGTGAGGATTATTGATTCATCGTGGGAGCGTTTTATCTCATTATGCGTCTGTCTCTTGCACTGCATGTCCTCGGCTGTTAATTACTGTTAAAGGTCTGTTGGTAAAAGAGGCAGGAATTATTTAGACTCTATAAACAGAATAAACATGGCCCTTAGATTAGACGTACCCTCGGATGACATCAAAGAATGCATTAAACAGCCATTACTTGGAAATGCCTTAAAGATGATTCGTAAAGCAGATCAGCCCTACCACGGATGACCATTACAGACCTGATCCCGGATTTTGACTTTAATTAATTTTAATAAAAGTTTACAATTTCTTTCTTTTTTCTTTTTACTTTTCGTTTCATCTTGATTGCTAAAAGGTATTGGAAGTAATGAGTGTCTCTTGCCCTCAGTTGAGCGCTGAGACCAGAGCACACAGACAGATTTTTGCGTATGTGTGTTTTTAAAAGGCCACGAAGTGCGCCTTTCCAATGATTTATTTGCTAAATAATGAATTCTTATAGCTTAACATCTCACTCCGATTTACCGCTTTAGCTGGTGTTTGTGATTACACTGTCCTCTGAACATCTCAGTTTGCGAACAGACGTCAGAATAGTTTATAGAATAAGCGTTGACACCCTGGTCAATTTGGGCTGTGATGACCGTATCACTTGTGTTCAATCAGTTCAGTTAATATTGGGTCATAATAATGTCATTAATAATGTCATGCATATGGCATGCGTCTGGCCGTGGAACGCGTCCATGTGTCTGTGTGAAACACATCCACACGTCTATGTGTCTTTGTGGCCGTGGAACACATCTATGAGGCTGTGGAACACGTCCACGCGTCTGTGTGGCCGCGTAACACATCCACGCGTCTGTGTGGAATACGTCTGTGTGGCCGCGGAACACGTCTGTGTGGAACACGTGGAACACGGCTATGAGGCTGTGGAACACGTCCACGCGTCTGTGTGGCCGCGTAACACATCCACGCGTCTGTGTGGAATACGGCTATGAGGCTGTGGAACGCGTCTGTGCGGAACACATCTGTGTGGCCGAGGAATGGGTCCACAGAGAACCTTGACTCATTCTGTGATGACTATGTTTAAGTGTCCTGACCTGTTTGAGGTTCAAAGCGGTGAATCGAGCGCTTTATTTCTGAATTGATATGCGAAAGTGTCCACAACACTCAATGAGCTAAGCTGTGTGTGTTTCTGCCTTCCATTACACAGATGTTTAATTCATGAAGGTATTCACTTTGATATCTTCATGTGTGGATGCCTTGCGGTGGTGCGTGACATTTGTTGTGTGGACAAACCCTGCGACGTAACGCACATGTACTTCTCTTCTCGATCCTCTGCACTGTTAGGAATACCTTCACCGAGCATTGCCTGCAGCCTCAGAGCATGGTGCCGATTGGTCCGTACAGCAGGTGCTTGTTCACTAGCGTGATTCCCTTGCCGCCGGGCCATCGGCAGAGTTGACAGGAGGGAGTTCTCCGCTGGCTGTGATCATCTCCCATCTCTGTCTCCACTGCCTAAGTGTGATTCTTCAGCTGCAGGAAACTGCCAGAAGTGCACCCCCCTCCTCGGTGCAGAGCGTTGAACAAAAATGTAATGTCTGGAAACATAATGAGACGGGCGTATGTCTTCTTTTGTTGCTATTTTCTCTCGATTTGGAATCGGCAGTTGCGCTAAAGCAACTCTGCTGGTTGCTACGACTCCCACCACCACACGTCGGAGAGGGTGAGGAAGTACATCCAGGTTCATCCTCCGGTCTCGCTTCCGCACCACAGCCAACACTGCAGCCCGCACTGCCTGCACAAAGGTTCAGCGCAGTTTGGAGGAGCGGGGCGTCCCTCTCCGCGGCGCTGCTAGCCTGCAGGAGACGCTCGTTAGCGACAAGCCGCGAGAAGCCCTGCCGGTTTAACCCACCCCAGCCTGAGCGGCGCTATGGCAGCTGTGTTCACAATCGGCTAATGACTTGAGCTGAATTCCAACCAGCGACCTCCAGCTCATCGCAAACTTTTTTTTCTTTGCTCAGGCAGAAAAGATTTAACAATAATTATTCCTAAAAGCTTGACCCCTTGGATTTTTTTGGTCAAAACATACTTCTTGACTAGTGAAAATTATTCCGTAATCTGCAAATCGCCCCTTAACGCGAGGCAATTTAATGGTAAATTAGATGTACCTGTATGTCCAGTGTCACTGGTCAAATGGTGTCACTCGCTTGAACGTTTGCTTGTCAGAATTCTGGAACGTGTTTGTTCTGGAACGTGTGTCTTCTCATGCAAACGCTTGCGGCGGTAAACTCAATGCCAGAGTTTATCACTAACCTTGTGTAGAATCACGGAAGAGAATACGGGTTTCTCCCTTTTTGTGTTTAATTCACTTTTAATACATATCAAAAGGGTTTCAATGAATCACTGTCCACGTGTCCCATTCCTGTTACAATTTTTCTTAACAATGCGTGGATTTCTCTCTACTAATCTATTACTATTACCCTCCTGTACGTGCGCTTCACAGAAACTATTAACGCACTCTCGTCCCTATGTGAAATGCGTTCACAGATGTGCTCTTAGAATTTTTCACCTGTAAAGACCTTTGGATTAACTAGGCCTAGCCCAACATGATCTGGTGTTGTTTCCGACGGCAGTATCCACACAAACGGCGGGCTGCGGATCAGCGAGTGGGAAGGGGCTGCGGCGACTGTGAGCTTTGGGTGCTGAAGAAAACCTCAGGCAGGCGTCTCCGGTTGATCCGATGGAATGTTGGCCAGCGCCGCCCCCGGGCTGTAGGTGCCTTTAGAAACCACAGTGTTGGCCGAGAGGGGTGCAACTTAAGAACTCAATAGCATAACGAAGCGTAGAACTGTTATTCCAATCGATGTAACACTTTTAGAGTTCCGCATTGGAAGCCAGTTGGTTGCTGTTGAAAGGGGAGTGGAGAGAACTTGGATGATCTCCTTTGCTTTTACCGCTGATTGTGTGTGACATTCAGACCTGGCTTTGCATTCCACATAGCAACATCCGTTGTGCCTTTGGTGGCGCGCACGTCTAACTCATGTTTTCTTATGGGCCTCTCCTTTCGCTTCAGTATTATTATTGTGGTAGATCTGGACCCGGACCAATGCAATCTACATTTTTTTTTTTCCAACCCAGAACGCTGGATGCTACATCAGGCCTAACGCACAGCCAGGTATCCGTCACACAACTCAAGCGAAGGCGCATGCAAAGTGAATCCGCGATCAAGTGCGAGATTCCCGCCGAGCTTTGGCTCAGATCCCCCGGTAGGGACGGATGAACATATAAACCCGCCCTAAGACGGAGCGCATTCATTAAAGGGTTCCCGCCGCTCGGGCCTTGACGATGACGGGACCTTTTCCTTCACCTCTACCCCACCCCACCTTGCCATGTAAATTGTATCCGTAAAATTCCTTTTTTATTTTTTATTTTATTCAACTGGGCTAAAAATAAAAATAAAAAATGTAATCGTTAAGAAGCAGGATGAGGAGCGGACCCTGGGAACCGAGCTGACGCTTTACCCCACTTTCGCTCCAACTTCACAGGCGCTAACTGGGGGAAACAAGGTGTGCGTTTTAGGTGGAGGAATCTCATCGGAGTTGCCCTGTATCCTCAGCAGAATTTGGATCCTAATAATAACTTGAAAGTGCTTTCTTGTGCGTGGCTTCCTCTCTCTCTTAATTAGCCTTTAGAATAAGTAAAACTAATTGCAGGTAGGTAATTGGGCTTAGGGGGGCATTCAGTGTAACTGCCACAGATTTTTTTTTTTCTCCGGCTAACAAATGTAGTCTGGGGGCAGCCAGTGGCACTATGTTTGAGGCACGGGGTCAACAGGCTACGAGTTCAAATCCCAATGGGGGCTCTGCTATTGTATCCTTGAGAAAGGTACTTAGTATATGCCTGGTGTGTAAACGAGTTTAACTGCACATAGCTAGTCAATATCTTTTGAATTTTGCTCTGAGCTTTACTAAGTATAATAATAATAATAATAGCAATCAGTACTATTCAAGTGTTTGATGGAATACCCTCCTTTAGAAGATGAGTCGTCTTCGATTTTAGAATATGGAAGAGTCTTATATTTTATGGTTCTGTTTAATACAGTATCTTAACCTGGTAAGTTTAGGGAAATGCCTCAGACAGAGAATCCCTCTTTTGGTTAAAACCTGCTCCCTTTTTAAAATCATTCTAGGGAGTTTTTCCTTGCCACTGTTGCCACTGGCATGCTTTTGGGGGTCAGGTCTGGGACATATTGTATTTCTCTGTATGTAAAGCGCCTTTGTGACATGGAAACGTGAAAAGCACTTTATAAAAATAAATAGATATCTTCCAGGCATGCGAGTACCGGTTCCTGTGTGTGTGCACGCCATTGTGTCCGTCTCTGTTTTTAAACCCCTGAGCCTTGTCTCTTGGTAGAACCAACCTGGAGGAGGAACTGGATGTGCTCCGAGTGCAGTCTGCCATGGACCGGGCCACAGTGTATGAGCTGCAGCTGTGTCTGCAGCAGGAGCACCAAGGTCAGGCTCTTCTTTACACACTCACACTCTCACAATCGCTCACACACACTCACACTCACAGGCACTGACGCAGGCACGCACCCGCACGCACACACACATACACGCTCACACACAAACACGCACATGCATAGAGACCCAGAATCTCTCTCTCTCACACACAGAGACAAACTTTGCAAGTTTTGTCATTCAAACATGGGTTACATTTAATGTAACCGTTTTATTTTAGACGTGATTCTTACTAGTTTGCTGTTGGTATTAATTTGTCAGAACCCCGGGCCACTTGCAAAGGATCATTAAATGTGATTCATTTTCTTTATTTAAACCTGTTGTTAACCGTAGCACAACCATGACTCTTTTTTTTGATGCGATACAATGTTAACCTGTATTTGCTTGGAAAGCTATACATAAAACAGCGAGTTTGAACATAAAAGTGAATAAAATCCATAAAACAGGCTTCCGCCCGAGCCCTGCATTGATTCCCGCGAAACCCCCTTGACCCAATCAAAGGGAAAGGGTTGGGAGGTACCAGACGTAAATCAGCAGTGGCAGAAGATGAAACGCAGCACGGCTTTGCGCCTGCACGTTAACAACCCCCACTTTAATCAAGGCGTCAGAGGTGCACGCCAGGGGGGCAACCCAGGGGGGCGGCCACTTTTAAGTCACGGTAGCAACGAGGCCCCCGTTCCCCGGTTGCGACGGGACGTTGTGCGTGCGTTGCTTTCGTTCTCCTAAGTGTCCCGCAGTCGCAGCGTTCGTCGACGGTCCACCTTTCGTCTAATTGGACGTGACATGTTCAGGAGACTGAAGAAGTGGTTAATTTATCGCAGCTATAACTTCTGGGCTGTTGTTGAATGCTTAAAAAGGAGAATCCTCCCACAGAGTGCTGCTCCGATTGGCCTGCGTTGAGGTCATGTGACCTGGGAAGCCGCTGTATAAATATTTGACCTTTAAAGCTCACTGCGTACCGCATCGGCTTTCGTCTGAAAGAGAAACCCACAAAAAACTTTGTTCCATCTTCTGAGCGGAGATTTAGATTTCTCATCTAAATGTTTTGCATGGACAAACATATATAGTCAGATTTTTCTTAAGATGTTTTTTTTTTTTTTTTGGGTTGTTTGTGTGTGTGTTTTTTTTTAACCCTTAACAGAGTGCGAATGTGCGCTGGGCCTTCAAAGCCAATCTAGCCAGAGGGCTTGTTTTCTTTCATGTGGGAGGTCAGTGTTTTCCACGGGTTAGCGAGTCTACCGACTTGCTTTTTTGAACTGTGTGGTGTTACTCTGCGTTTAGCTTTTTCACCCTGAGTGAAGTTGGAGAAATTGTTTGATAAAAAAGTCTTCTGAAACAGGCTAATAGGCTAAGCCTGATGCATGCTCTGATTCAAAGAAGTGCTCTCTGGGTTTTTTTATCTTCTTTTCCTCTTCACTCTTTATCATAGCCAGTTTAATCTGTCTGCTGTTCTTGTCTAGAGTTTACATTTTTGTCTTTTAAACATCTAAATATGCACCTGTTAGTATTGAAACTCACTATTCTCTGAGCAGCTTTCCAAATGACATGAGTGCACAGTGACAAATGCGTTGTAAATGTAAAGGCGAACGCAGAGAAACTAACTTGCTGGCTTTGGTCTTGGCTTTAGAGCGGTCTCTTGGAGGAAAGAACTGTGTGACGGGCAAACGGCTCTGAAGAAGAAGCGAAAAGAACAGCCCTAATTAACGTTAATTACATTTTTATCAAATTGGCCGCTTTGAGTCCGACGCGTTACTGTTCTGAGGCAGACGCCTCTCGTCACAATAAGAGCTTTGTTCCCTGTTCCCTGACAACGTCACAATAAGAGCTTTGTTCCCTGACAGAACTTCTCCTGAAAGTGGGAGAAGACACGGAGGTCAAGAGCAGCACTCCCAAAAAGCCTTCCTCGGGGAGAGTCGAACAGTCACTGAAAAAGGTATGGACATAGAGGACCCAGAGGGCGAGACCTACCGTAACCCGTGTTGTGATGGGCTGAGCCAGGAGAGCGAAGGGTGTTCCCACAGTGTGAAAAGAGAACATTTCGAGATGACGAGAGAGATTTAAAGGTTCTTTTAGTCCACGCGGTTTGAGACCCAGGGGTTTAAAAAATATTTAGCTTCTGAATGGTAAAAAAGTAAAGTATTCTCAAGCTACAGCGTTGTCGCTTCATTTAGCAGTTACTAACTTTGGCATCAGCGAATGTAGAGATTCGAACAGCACAACGTGTCTCAATGAGACCCACGCATTGTTCACAGGAAAATGACAAATTGCCACCGGAGAACTATGGGAGGGGATGCTGGGGTTTTTTTTCTTCTTTTTTCTTCTTAGGTAAATTAAATTGTTTTGGAGTAATTTATAGCAGATGATGCCACCACATGTGCCAGCAAATGCCATATGGTCTGGTAATGAAGGCTGTCATCGCCTTTATTACTGAATGACAGGCCCCGACGTTAACTCTAATAACGTACACGGGAGGAGAGGTTGGCGATAATTTATTCTCGCTGCGTAATTGAAATAATTCCGGGCCTAGCAGTGTTTGCATGGGATCGTCACACACTTTTTACCATCAGCCGGTCCAAAGGAAGAATGATTCGGTTTGAAAGGTAACGCGTGTTGCAGAGGGCAGAGTTGTGCATGGGATCGCCACGCGGTTTTTACCGTCAGCCGGTCCAAAGGAAGAATGATTCGGTTTGAAAGGTAACGCGTGTTGCAGAGGGCAGAGTTGTGCATGGGATCG